>JAFEMH010005399.1:0-164489 GCA_022495995.1 Adenophora triphylla var. japonica
ATACCCACGTAAAGTGTCAAGCCTAAAATATAATCTGGAAGCCAAGATTTTCGCTTTGGAAGCGAAATTTCGCCGAAATTCCTGACAAGGGAAAAATCGGTGGGATCTTTGACTCCGACATTGACTATTGACCTTGACCCGCACCTTAATGCGTAAAAGTCAAGACCAAGTCTTTGAAGCCAAAATAAAAGATCTTTCGTCAAGCGAAGCTTCCGCCAAAATCTCCGACAAGGAAAAATTGGCAAGATCTTGATCCGCATTGACTTCGATTCCGACTCGCGCACCGCGTATGCAACGAAGTTCAATGTGACACCGTGTCATCTCGGCTTTTGCGCGCCCGACCCATGCCTATTATATTCTCGGACATTACCGAAAGTCAAAACCGTCATTCGCTCAAGCGAAACTCACAAAGATCCGTCGATAAGGCGTAGAGACGAGACTTTCACGCATTGCCTTGACTATAATCCGCATCGTCGTGCGTTGAAAGGTCCTATGACCCGCTAGACCCGACATAGGAGCGTTTCTTACTTCCTTTGGGCCGCTGGATCCGTGGCCCTATGGACCTCGCCCGGGCCGCCCACCCCGGGAGGTCGAAATACAGTGGAATACGAGGGGCTTATGACGTAGCTGACGGAACCCACCGATCCAGGATCTAGAGTAGTTGTGAAAAAGAAGGGCGTAACCCCTTTTCCAACCAAATAGATATTAATAAAAGACACTGTTTTTAAGTAAACTTGAAGATTCTAATTTGCATATTGCCCGAGCCTTCAAATTTCAAACACCTACCCCGAGTCTAAACCTTTCCTATCCCTTTCCCGCAGCCGAGAAAGAAGTGGGTGAGAACACCGGCCGCCGACTTGTTAGCGCAGTAATCCTCGTACGCCGCTGTAATCCTCGCTTTGTCGCCTTTTCAGCTGTCAAATGGCCAACATGGTAATCCACCACGGTAATGACCAAGCAATGGGAGGGGCTATCCCAGCTCAACCCAAGCCTCACATCTCGTATGATGTATGTGACAAGTGAAGACTCGCCTGTAGTATGAGTATCAAGAATGGATCAATGAGGACGCTCCTTCAAGGAAGAAGAAGAAGAGAAAGTCCACACAAAGCCAGGCTTAAGGAAAGATACGAAGCCGGAGACAAGAGCGTAGGAACTTTGGGAGAGCCTTCGGCAAGTTCGACTACTATGTCGGGCTATGCCAAGGAACCCGTCAAAGAACCCGTCACCCCAAGCACGGTCCACTCGATATCCCCATGTACAAGTGATCCTCTTGGAAGCGTAAAATGCCGAATTTGTGGCCATCGTGAAGTTCAATGAGAAGCTATCGTATCTCGAAGCGTAACACGTAAAGCCTATCAATACGTAGCGCCAAGGAAGAATTAAGATCCTCTCAAGAAGACTTCATCAAGCATTATCCAGCCAACCCTTCTATTGGCTACACCGACAAGGTCGTGGTGTCCAAGATCAAGAAAGAGAAAATGAGTTATCGCTAGCGCATTGATAAGATGAGCCGCACTCCTTCGGGCCTCAATGAGTCCAAGCTACTAAGAGCTAGCCGAAAGATTGCAACAAGTTACTTTAGTTCCCTCACCATCTTTCCACAAGCACCGGCCTCAAGTTAATGATTTCCGCAAGCTTTTGATCGCTCAAGTCTCCAACTTTCAAGAACGCCGGCAAGACCGCTACTCCCTGTGGCAACAAAGAAGAAGGAGCGAGATCCCGGCCCAACCTCACAAGTCCCCTCGAGTCAATAAGTAGCGTAGGGTCCAGAGTCGTTGTTGTCTATTCAGCTTGAGTCAGAATCTTCGAATTCCAGTTCTCGTAGTCATCCGAAGGCCTCTACGCCCGAGGATTATGAAAATGTAATCGATGTCATCTTTCCCCTTATCTTGAATGAAATGACAAATCTTTCGATTATCCTCTTATTGCCAACTTAACAAATGATAAATTAACTCAAAACTTAACAACGCTTAATAATGAATCATTTGAACAAGATGCAAACACACTAAACGAACAATACATTAAAGAAATCTTTAAGGTGTTTCGTAAAAGAGGAAAACCGGGCCCAAGCCGCCGAGGAGGTTTTGATAAGTGTGAACTTGGGTACTATTGGAGGAACCTAAAGAGACACAGATTGAAGCTTCTTCCAGTGGGGTTGAAAGGGACAGACTAATCGAGCCGCTCGTAGAATACGTCGACGTGTTTGCATGGTCATACAAAGATATGCCTGGGCTAGACAGCCGATAGTAGAGCACGTAATCCCTCTAGCACCGTATGCCAAGCCGCAAAGCGTAAACCGAGAAAGATCAAGCCGGAATGGTCCCTACAGTCAAAGAAGAAATTGAGAAGCTATCAAGCGGTAGGATTCATCGTAGTTATTGAATACCCGACATGGTTGTCCAACATCGTGACCGTAACCAAGGCCAATGGGAAGGTGCGCCGGCCGTGTGGATTTCCCGAGATCTCGAACAAGGCCAGCCCCAAAGACGACTACCCTCTCGCCAAACATAGACATCCCGGTGGACTCCACCGCCAACTACGAAGTCAAATCCTTCGTTGATGGTTTTGCAGTGCTACAACTGCATCAAGATGGCCGAGGAAGACCAAGAAAAGACAAATTCCTTCACCACACCGCTGGGAACCTATCATATACAAGCAATGCCATTCGGCTCAAGAATGCCTGGGCTACTTACCAAAGGGCAACACCGCACTTTTTCATGACATGATCCACAAGGAGATTGAGGTCTACGTAGACGACATGATAATCCACTCCAAAGGAGAAGGTGGGCAAAGACTTTGTTGACCTACGAAAATTCTTTTTCGAGAGGCCGAGACAAAGATTCCATGAGACTAAACCCCGCCAAAATGCACCTTCGGAGTGACAAGGGGAAAAGTGCTCGGGTACATGGTCACTGAGCGAGGTATAGAAGTTGACCCCCGAAAGATCAAAGCTATCATGGATATGAGGCCACCTCAAACCCGCATGTAAGTCAAAAGCTTCATGGGTAAATTGCAAGACATCACCGCTTTGTCAATCGCCGACCACTATGCGCGAGCCCATCTTCAAGCTCATGAAGAAGAATGTGGACACGTAATGGACCGAAGAATGCCAAGACGCCTTCGACCGCATCAAGGCATACTTAGTGCATCCCCAGATATGCTCCCCCACATAGACAGTAAGCCTTCTTCGCTCTATCTAACCGTCACGTACACGGCAGCTGGGGCTATGCTTGCTCAAGAGAAGAAAGACTCTCGTAGAAAATGCCATTTACTTTGTCACCTGAAGCTACAAGGAGTGAGCTCAATTACTCGCCGTGTGAAAAGACCAGGCAGATCGGTCCGGGGTAGTCGGCAAGTCAAGCATTATATGCAAGCCCACCCCGTGAACTTGGTCTCGAAAATGGACCCCATCAAGTACATCTTTGACAAGCCTTCCCTATCGATGCGCCTAGCGAAGTGGTCCTTCTTCTTGGCGTAATACGACATCAACTATGTGACCGTAAAGGCCATCAAGGGTCAAGCATTGCTGTATCACCTAGCGAACTTCCCCAAGAATGAAGACAGAGGGCCCGAACCCCAATTTCCGCATGAAGGGATCTTTGCAGCTTGAGCCTCGAAAATAGATGGCGCTTGTTCTTTGACTGAGCCGCTAACAAAAGAGGAAATGGTGTAGGAATGCTATTGGTCGATCCGAAAGATGAGCATACCCCCATAGCCCTCAAGTTGAACTTTCCCGCCACGAACAATGCCGCCGAGTACGAAGCCCGCATTGCCGGGCTTCGAGGCCGCCTTAGAAAGAAATGTCAAGGAGCTCAAGTTTACTGAGACTCACCATCATCAACCAAGTCTCCAACAAGTGGAAGACTCGTAGACCCTAATCTCGCACCCAGTATCATGCCCATACGGAGGAGTTGATCGGACAGCCCGAGAAGTGACTTTCCACTACTTGCCGAGGGAAAAGAACAGATTCGCAGATGCTCTAGCTACTCTAGCCTCATTGGTAGAGATCCCCGAGGGAAAAGCCATAAAGCCCTTCAGAGTGGGTAGAAGAGAAGCCCCAAATTTTCGTCAGTGAAGGACCTGGGACCCGAGCCTATAAAGGAACCTTGGTACAATCGTATTTACCAATTCCTCAAAGACGGAGAGTCGCCTTTCGTAGACGAAGAAGGTAGACCAAAAGAAGGAGTCGTGAGCCAAAGCTTGCAAGCCCCGAAAAGGTCAAGGCTTCTCGCATGTCATTCTAGGAGGCAACCTATACAAGAAGCTGTATCAAGGACCACTCCTCTTATGTGTCACTCAAGAAAGAGCCAGAGCTGATGACCGAAGTCCACAATGGTCCCCGCGGTCCTCACATGAATGCCAGAGCCCCGATGCAAGTGATCCTCGTAATGGGTTACTACCGGATCTCCATGGAAACAGCATCAAGCATTCAAGCACGTCCGAACTCGCGACAAATGCCAGCCGGCTTGCCAACCTCAACCATCTCCCACCTCACGACCCGTACCGCATGACGACTCCTCGGCCGTTTGCAACTTGGGGCATCGACGTGATAGGGAAAATATCCCCTGCAGAAGCAATGGGCACGAAGTTCGTGTTCTGGTGGCCATCGACTACTTCACCAAGCGGGTAGAGGCCAAGTCCTACAAGGTCCTCACTTCCGTAAAAGTGGCCCAGCTTCATCAAAGAAAACATAATGTGCAGATATGGGGTGCCCAACGAGATCATTTCGATAATGGGTCACACTTCGAAGGAGACTGCGATAGACCGCCGTCGACCCGTAGTTACTCGCCACAAGTCGTCCCCGCATGCACCTCAAACCAATGGAGCCGTGGAAGCCGCTAATAAGACACTCGAGCGAATCATCCTAAGATGGCCACCCGTGGTCGTGATTGGCCCGAAAAGCCGCACCTAGCACTCGGGGCTACGTAACGTCCGTCGTAATGTACCTACAGGAGAAACTCCTTTTGCCCTAACTTACTGGGATGGAAGCAAAGGTTACCAAAGCTGGAGTTGGAAATCCCGTCATTAAGGGTCCTCCTGGAAAACAAAGTCAATGAAGTGGAATGGTTGCAGAAATGCATGATGAGTTAGCCCTGCTGACGAGAGAAGGCTAAAAGCCATGGAACACACCCGAGCCTACCAGAGGCGAATGGCCGCAGCGTTTGATAAAAAGGTCAAGGCCGTAGACATCAAAGAGGGCGACTTAGTGCCGAAAGTAAAGCCCCTACCGTAGACAACCCCGGGAAAATGGGAACCCGTCCGGATCGGCCCTTATGTGGTGCGTAAAATACCGTCAGAGGAGCAATGAAGCTTGCGCACTTGGATGGCAATCCCTTTGTCCACCCAAATAATGGTGATAAACTCCGAAGATACTATGTCTCGATAAAAAATATAAAAAAAAAAAAAAAAAAAAAAAAGAAAAAAAAAGTGCAAAAGAGTAATGCCCAAACTAGGCCGAAGACCCCAAAAAGGGCAAGCCTAGGCAAAAGACATGGTCGCACATGTACATAAAAAAAAAAGAAAAATATAAAAAAAAAGAAAAAATAAAAAATAAAAGTGCAAAAAGAGTAATGCCCAGCTAGGCCGAAGACCCCAAAAAGGGCGCCTAGGCAAAAGACAGTGGCCGCACATGAAAAAATTTATTAGTTCACTGTAATGAACTACGAAGACTCGAGCCCCTTAGCCTTTCTTGTAAAAGGGGAACGTAGGCAGCCATATATGGTCTCGGTCTAAACAATAAAAAGGACGATTAAGTTTCCATGAAATGTGTCCTAAACAATAAAAGGACAATCAAGCTTCCATTAAGTGTTAAGCGCCCTAAAAAATAGTAAAGTGGTATTTCAGCTTTTCATAAAACGGGTCCCAATCAATAAAGACATTTGAATTTCCATGAAATGTGTCTTGATTAATTTTTAAAATAATATTTCTTGTTCATTACAAGTTAAAAACTTCTTGATGAGTTCAAGCACGGCCTACCTCTTAACTCTCGCTTAACCTCGCTAAAAGATCTAAAATACAATAAAATGCCTAAATAAACTAATGTGTTTGCAAAATGGCAATAAGAGGATCTTGAGAAAAGACTTGTCACGTCATTCGCCGAGTCTTCTTCGCCTTCTTCCCTTTTCCTCTACCTCGTCGAGTCTTCTTCCTTTTCTTCTCAATAATGCTCTGTATCCCTCATCCCGACCTCTCGGTATCCTCACCGGAGCCTCTACCAACCCCGTGTCAATGAGCGCTCTCTATACGAGCACGAGTCCGCACCTCCTCCCTCTCGAGCCTCACCAAAGGAGCGACTCCTGACAATCTCTTGTACCGAGCCTCCATATCCCCGACCAAGTCACCCGATTGGTTATGGCAACTCGCCTTAGCCTCGCCTCCTCGTAGTCCTACTCGAGTCGCAGCCGCCTCCCAATAAAGCTCGACGTCTATCCTCCAAGATAACCCGAGTCGCTCCCATCTCCCTCTCATACTACCCAAGTAGACAAAGTGGTCAAGATGGTGCTCTTCCCCGCTTCCCGAAGATAGCCCCGGGTGGGAAAGCAAGATGTGTCCAAGCTCCTCGAGAAGAAAGAGAAGCCGGGCCGGATCTCTCATGTCCAATGACACCACCTCCATGGTCCGGATGTCCTCCCAATCACTCAATGGCTCCCCGTAAGCCCCAAACCGCCCGGATACCAAGCAGGTATGTAGAAGGACGACCAGCTGTAATCCCGGAACCCTCACAAAGATAAGACTCCCGAAATATCCTCCCGGGTCCGCAACCTCCAATGTGGTATCCACTCAACGGATGTCCGAAGTGGATAGCCTAGCCATCATCGCCTCCCGCCTACCCCCGTTCCTCGCCGCCTAGGTGCACCTCTCCGAGAAATCACCCAAGGGCACCGAGTCGGCAAAGCCCCGTGCAAAGCCCCGAGCCTCTCCCGCACCCACAAAGTCAACATAGCCGGACTCCTGACCTCATGAAACGGTCTCCCCGAGCCATCCCGTCGATCCCATGAAATGTCTCTCCCAAAACCAGCGGACAATATCCTTCCCACTCCGCAGCCTTCTCGACCATGTCCAAGAGACCACTATGACAACATCCCCACTGACTCAAGCAGCTGAACAAAATAGAGAATACGCAGAGAATGAAAGCATCCATAGCCACCGTGGTCGCAGCCATATCCGGAGACCCAAACCCGCCCGGATATCGTAAAAGGTCAATCCTATCCGGCTACCATCATCCTCTCAAACTCTCCCAAAGGAATCTCGCAAAGATGCAAGCTTTACCGTCACCGCACGTCTCCGATCAGCGGAATAGATATAGCCTCAATCTCGGGACCCCCAATCAAGGCTCAAGTCTTCGTGCGTTGGGACAATTTCGTTGTAAGAGAAACAAGAACATGTCTCCTGACATCCCGTAACTTTGCCGCGGCTCTCAATGTATCCCAATCGGGCGGAGATCCTCAAATGCCATAAAGACTTGATCTTGAAGGAAGAATCAAGCAGCCCTTGTGATTTTGGAAGTTATATCTCGCCCAAGATTGAAGACCGGATAGAAAATGGTCTCGTTTCCCTTTGCAATCTAACGGGATTCTCCATCGCAAAATGATCAAAGATGGTGCTTTTAGGTCCAAAATATGCTCGGGGAACAATTGGGGCAAGTCTAGAGTGAAAATGAAATGAAATGGCCAAGCCTTGCTTTTATTCGTAAAATAACCGCCGTACAGAATCGTTAGCCGCACGGCTACATTTGCCCTCAAGGCCATGCCGCACGGCTACATTAGCCCTCTCGCAGAAATTCTGCAAAGAACCAAAGTTGCTGCCCAAGGGAGTTTTCACCCCACTTTTTCAACCAAAACCCGTACAAAACATATCCGTAAGCCATTCAAGCATTTATACACCATTATAAATCATTTTGGCCCATTTTCAGCCCCAATTCCAAGCAAAAAAGTCGCCCCAAGGCTCGTATAATATGCAAATTGAAAAAGCATGAATTAGAAAAGCAATTAAAACATAAATACAATGTTTTCGCCCATCGGCGCCCAAATAAAGCAAAAAATAAACAAAGTGTGCATAAAATTGTAAATTGTTTGTTTTTGTTCCAAATCTACTCTAGAGACCTCCTAGGCCTCCGATTCTTCTTCATCTTCATCGCCGCTCGCCTCATAGATGCTAGCCTCCCTCATCAGTCCTCCCGGTCGCTCACATCGATAGATGGACATTATCGTGCCCGTACTCGCCCACCGCCCGTAATGTCGGGCTGGGTCCCCGCCCCGAGGCATAGCACCGGGAAGAGTACTCCGAGGCCGGATGAGGTAGACGCCGTGCCCCGACGTGCCGCTCCTTGCGCCTGTGCTCCCGTGCATCCGCCGCCGCCTTCGAAGCGCAGCGCCTTCCTCGTAAGAGACCGGCACATGTCCTTCCAAATTTATTCTCGCCCGACCACTTATCGTAAGTGCGAGCCGGAACCCGAGAAAAAGAAGAGAAAATCTCGTAAAATCTCGTAAAATAGCAAAAAGCGTAAAATCCGAAAGCTAAAAAGGGAATAAGACCCTAAGAGTACACTTACAAAAGCTATCAGCGGCAAGGTGTACCGGGGCTCCCTAGCACGGGGGACAGTATCCTCATCCTCCTCGGCACTCCATGGACCACGTAGGACAAATGCGCAGAGGGATCGGCGGGTCAAGCAGGCTCATCCTCCCCATATCCCCGAGTGACCGCCAGCCTTCACTAGCTTCGTGGCGTCTCGTGCGCCGCTCCACAAACACAACAGGGGGTGTCCATGTCGAAGTACTCCTCCGCAGCCTACGCCCGCCCGGTACCTAGCAATCTCATCCTCCGGCGCCCCCCCTGGCCGCAGATCCGTGCCGGAGGGTCGAGGAGTAATGGCATCTAGCGGGGAACATGACCATGCCGTCTCGAGAAGCGGTCCCCGCATAAATGACATCACATGTCAGCCCCGCAGCCACCTCCTCTCGCCTCGTCACCTCTATAGCATCTCCCAAAGAAGATCTCTCGGATACCTCGCCCTGTGGGTAGAAGTCCACTCCGTCGTGCCCATCCCCGTTGATGACCGGCCTCACCATTTTGTAGTCGAAGGTAATCCGGGTCTTCCCCGTGAATTTATCTCTCGCATCTCCTCCAAATAACCATAGCAGTGGAAGATGGCGACATCACTCGCCGGTTCCAAGTGGAAGAACCCGATCACCTCGCAAAACCAGGCCTCGCATGTTCAAAACATCAAAAGGTCATTTTCTCTCTCATAAAAGTCTCAAGACAGAAAAGAGAAAAGAAAAAAAAGGAGACTACCTCAAGGGCAAAAGAAAAGCAAGCCCATCGAAGCAGCCTTGTTCCGACCGTACATGTCCAACGAGAAGTAGCTCCGCCAATCCGGCCTCTCCCCAAGAGACCGTCCCTATCCCATCAACATCCTCCAGAGAGTCGAGGAGGCAAGTCATAGCTATCGTCCTGCATTGGCAAAGATGGTGACCGATAGCATCAACCATATGAATGCTCTAGCCACTGGCCAAGCCACATCATTAGTAGCAAAATTCTCGCATGCTAGTCTCGGATCGCCACCTCGACATTCCGTGTCTCCATCCCCTCCCCTTCTAATCGCCTCAAACCCGACCAAAGCCTCGAAACTCCTCGCCAGTTGATATGGTCCCTCCAAGTCACGGGCCTCCCGTGAACTCGTAAGCCCGTAATAGCGGTGAAATCGGCAGGAGTCACCGTCGCCTCTCCCACCTGTGAAAGCTATGTGTACCGTCCCACCGTAACTCGATAGTGGCCCGGACCAAGCCCTCGCTCTTAGAGGTGATGTGGCCACCCCTACCAATGGCCTCTACAAATGCATCCAAGCCGGTAGCCCTCACCACCGCTGGGATTTGCCCCATCCTTCTCAAAACTGCATCCTCTCGCCAAAGCTTGACCGCTATCTCCGACGGTCCTCTAGACTTGTTCTCCCGTAGACAAGCACATCAAAAGAAGCGCAGCCTTCATATCATTTCAAAAGCATGCATATATTCAAAAGTGCACATATTTTCAAAAGAAAAGCATTCATAAAAGTTTTTCTAGCATAACTTTTGCATAAAAAACGTGTCTTTCATCACTTGAAACGCGTCATTGCTTTCCTAAAGCACAAAATCACAATTTTTTGCACATAAGCATTATCTTTCAAAAAATGGCATGCATGAATCATTTTCATCTTCCAAAATCATGTTTTCTCATTGAAAATCAGAATTTTGACCTAGTTCTAGCACAAGGCAAGAACTCCGTCTCATATTTTGAAAAATTCTCATTCTTACTTCATTTTGCGAGAAAAAAAAAGTGAGTCATTCTCATATTTTTCATCAAATAAAATTGCACATTGCATATTCTTAGCCTCATAGGTTGTTCATGCATCTCAAAATCATTCAAAAAATCATTCAAAAATCCTAAAATTCGGGTCAAGCCCTAAAATCATTCAAAATTCAAGCAAAATCATCGGATTCGATGCAAAATGAGAATGCTTACCCCAACCGATCGCGGTTCGTTGATTTGTGCTCCTCCTCCCCGGTAAAGCTCCGATGGAGGCGTAAGGAAGTCATACTTCCTCTCCGTCCTCACGAGCTCCTTCCTCCTCCTTCTCGCGGCCGCCGAGATGTTTCTCCTTGCTTGCCTTGGTACGGGATTGCCCTCCGGATCCATTTCAAATCAAAGGGAAGCAAGAGGGTTGAAGAAATTTCGAAATTCTCTCTCTCTCTTCTCTCTCTCTCGGCTGAAGTGGGCGGCAACAAGTGCCCAATGCCCGTTCAAAACCTGTTTTAAATAACTGAAAAACAGTCTCTAGCCGTGCGGCTTCTTTTTCTCCATCTCATGCCGGGCGCTTCATTCGCTCTCCGAGCATAAATTACAATCCCGCCCCGGACCTTCCACTGGGCATGCAATTTCCGTTATCTTTTAACCAAGATAACATCTTTTCGTAAAATATCCCTTATCTCTTTAGCAATCAAGCTTTATTCCCACCACCTCCGTTAATTCCGTTATAACGGATAACGCTAGGTGACAACCTCCGAATTGTCAGAACTCTAGACTCAGGCTACCTCTATCCGCGAATAGTGACGTATGCCCAAGTCATTCCAACTTGTGCTACCTCTATCCGCGAATAGTGACGTATGCCCAAGTCATTCCAACTTCAGTGCTACCTCTATCCGCGAATAGTGAAGTATGCCCAAGTCATTCCAACTTGTGCTACCTCTATCCGCGAATAGTGACGTATGCCCAAGTCATTCCAACTTGTGCTACCTCTATCCGCGAATAGTGACGTATGCCCAAGTCATTCCAACTTGTGCTACCTCTATCCACGAATAGTGACGTATGCCCAAGTCATTCCAACTTCAGTGCTACCTCTATCCGCGAATAGTGACGTATGCCCAAGTCATTTCAACTTCAGTGCTACCTCTATCCGCGAATAGTGACGTATGCCCAAGTCATTCCAACTTGTGCTACCTCTATCCGCGAATAGCGACGTATGCCCAAGTCATTCCAACTTGTGCTACCTCTATCCGCGAATAGTGACGTATGCCCAAGTCATTCCAACTTGTGCTACCTCTATCCGCGAATAGTGACGTATGCCCAAGTCATTCCAACTTGTGCTACCTCTATCCGCGAATAGTGACGTATGCCCAAGTCATTCCAACTTGTGCTACCTCTATCCGCGAATAGTGACGTATGCCCAAGTCATTTCAACTTGTGATACCTCTATCCGCGAATAGTGACGTACGCTCAAGTTTCCCAACTTAAGTTACCTCTATCCCCGTCATAAAGAGAAAGTGCCGTAAGCTCTAGCTTCCTCAGTGACACTCTCCGAATTGTCAAAATCTCAAGGATCCTAGACATCGTTCCTAACTATCTAGTGATGCTTGAACTACGATCAAGGCTTGATTCCTCCGGGATACGTAGGTAGCCTTTTATAAAAGGTCCAAATGCATTCGACCACTTTGGTCACCCCGTTCTTTGTCACTCCTCGCTGATAAAGCGCCCTCATAGAAGTTCAAATATTCGACCACCCGGGTCACTTCCTAGCATGTCCCCAAAAGAGGATCAATTGCTTGACCTCCTAGGTCGTTTTCTCTTCTATGTCCCCAAAGAAGAGACCCGCTTCTCTTCTTCCTCCCCAAATGATCCTAATTCCGAACTACGGCCCGGCTTGATTCCTCCGGATACGTAGGTAGCCTTCCAAAAGATTCACCACTCGACCACCTCGGGTCACCTAATCCATCTCGGCATTCGCCGCATCGGATCCTTTTCTATCGACAACCCCACTCGCCTTGCAAGTGACATTGCCGAGGGGCTTCGTAAGTACCCAAATCGCCTACGCCTTCCTAAGCTAATTTTCCCTACAATTTCGGTAAGTTTTCCTAATTCCCTGTACCTTCCTCAAATGTTCCGAAACATTCTAACCTGTTTTTAATTAAATAAGGGCCGAAGGGAATCCTTCCTAATTAAGAAACACGTTTTTTAATTAGGAGGGAAGCTTCTAGAATAATGCCACCTTGCATGGTTCTAGAATGCCGAGTCATCGTGGATAAGCCCGCACGGCCTCATTTGCAAAGGGCCTCAGCAGCCGCACGGCTTCATTAGCCTTATCCAGCATCGCCTATAAATAGAGCCCTCCTATACCCATTTTGATCATCAACAAGAAGCATAATACTCTCATAATACGAAGAAGATTCCCCAAGGAGCTGCTGGAAGTCCAAGAAGGTGAAGAAGAAGCTCAAGAAGCCATCTCCCTCCTCCTCCTCAAGACCCAAGAAGAACTCTCTCCTCCTAGCTCCGTCCGAAGAAGCGAAGGAAACGATTGCAACCTCGCACGCCCTAACCTTGCATTTTAATTGATATACTTGCTCATTGCATTCATATATCTTGCTTGGGACTTGGCATTTATTCATAAAGATCATATCTTTATCACCCACTTTCCCCTTTGCATGCATTAAGACCTCATTTGTCATAAAAATGTAGTCTTTTTCATAAAGGTGCATCCTTTGCACCTAAAATCCCTATTTTTCAATAAAAATGTCATCTTTATGCATCATTTGCATATAAAGATCAAATCTTTTTCAATAAAAATGCATCCTTTGCATCAAAACCCCTTTTTCAATGCATCATTTGCATAAAAATCAAATCTTTATGCATCATTTGCATAAAGATCATTTCTTTAAATCAAAAAGCATCATTTGCAACCTAAAAATGTCATCTTTTCATTAAAGAGTCATTTTTTTATCATGCATTTCCCCTTTCCCCAACCTTGGAACGGACACTACAAGAAAAGGGGCTATTTACGGCGCTCATTTACGGCGGTGGACACGCGTCCGCCGTATATATCATATATATACGGCGGTTATGTATACCGCCGTAAATAAGTAATATATACGGCGGTCTAGACCGCCGTAAATAAGTAAATACGTATATTTGACATGAAGGCGCATTTAGATCGAAGTTATATACGGCGGTAGTAAGTAGCCGTCGTATATAGTTAACTATTATCGGCGGTTTTGTACGCGTCCGCCGTAAATAGTTAACTATATACGGCGGTTTGTACGCGTCCGCCGTAAATGTCATTAAATACCGGGAAACCAAATTTCCCTATTCAGTTTCGCGGTACTCTCCCTCTCTTTCTAACAATTGATTTTTTTTTCTTTGTTGAATTGTGTATATAGGAAAATACAAATGCTCCTCCGGAGTATTTCCCGGTTATGGCTCTTTCTCTCGCTAAAGCGTGGCGTGACTGGAAATACAATGTGAGACAAGCATATAATAAGTATTATATAGTTATGAATATTACCTGCCAGCTTATGACTTTGTTATGAATATTGACTCGCTTATGAATATTATTACTCGCCTGAAAACAACATTATAAGATGTATCAATCGACGAAGACGCATTGGCTCACCCACCCCGCTGGTGCGTCATGATCAACGGGCCGCACTTGTTGCGATGCTGGGTACGCCCAAGGCCTCGGTATATTTCAAATTAATCTCAATCTATTATCGTGAATGTCTTATATAAGTAGTCAAATTAATACTAATATTATCTTTTTTTTTTTTTTCCAGAAATATCGAAACAAATAAATTGAATCGAGAAAAACAATCGTGCCTCGAATAGGACCGGAAAACGTCCCATCCCAAAGTCATCAAAGAGGTTTGTCATCGTTCAATTTAGTTCTCGCTGTCAATTCAATTAATGTTTCTTTTTGTATCGTATATAAATATTTTTTTTTTTTTTTGTCAAATGATTCTATTATAAATTGCAGAGAGGCGACAAGGGATTACCAACCGATCGCGTAAGCGCCATACACATACGCGCACGGCAAAACACCCGCAGATCAAGCCACCACTCAAATGATTGTAAGTTAAAGTTTCAACCTTTTCTCTCGTTTCGCTTTTGTTATTCTATAGAATATTTTTTCATTTCTAACTTCATTTTCATAATATTAATTAAAGTTAAAACATTTATATTGAACATGTTGTTTTTGTTACAAAGAACGCTTAATGATGCAAATGAGGAGTCGCTGTAGAGACTCCCTTCGCGGCGCGTGAAGATGTTTTTGTTGGTATGTTCGGGCTCGATGACCATGGGAGAGTTCGATGTATGGGAGGCGGTCTCGAACAAAACTAAGGTGTTTGGTAAATCCCAACCTTCTCGCATGACACTCGTAATGGAGGCGGTACAAGGGGGTCGAGCAGATATGGAAAGGCAACTCGAGGAGGAACGCCGAAAAATGAGGAGGAACGCCAACGACTTCAGAGCAAGCTACAACAACAACTTGATGAGGAACGCCTTAAGTTACAACAACAAATTGATGAATTGAAACGCTGTTGGATGGAACGACGTGGAAATGACGCGTAATGAATAGGTGTTCGTGGATTTTAGACATCAGATATTTCTGATACATTCAACAACTAACAACTTTTTTGTATAATGGTTATTATGTATGGATACATTCAACATTAATTGTGTTAATATGTAGATTGTAAATTTTGATTGCATTTGTGTATTTTTTGTTATATTGTGTGTGTACAGTTTAATTTGGTTTTTGTGAACGTATTTTTGGGGAAAATGAATTATACAAAGCAGGGAAAAAAAAAAATAGGATTATTTACTACGGTGACCAAATCCGCCGTATAAACCCAGTGGACGACTCGTGCCCAAAGGGGGACGAGGGAACCGTAAGGGTGGCGTAAATGGGACGACTCGTGCCATGTTGGACGAGTCGTCCCTATTTAGTTATTTACGGCGGATATAGTGACCGCCGTATAAAAGTCCCACGGACGACTGCTTTGGACGAGGGAACCCGTGGGGTGTGCAACCGGGACGACTCACACGGAGCGGACGACTCTGCCTCTTATTTACTTGCGGTTACATATTCCGCCGTATAAAGATCACTCAAATACGCCATTTTATACGTATGTATTCCATTTATATACGGCGGTGGTATATCCGCCGTATATAGTATATACGGGCAGCCTTCCCCGCCGTATATAATATATACGGCGATAATTTATACGGGATCTATTTATTTATGCTAGTCCGCCGTAAATACTATATACGGCGGGGCGCGTATTATTTACGGCGGATTTTAACCGCCGTAAATAAGCCTGTTTCTTGTAGTGGGACCGGTGTAAAAGTACTCATCTTTGCATCGTTTCTTCCATGAAAGGTTCATGATTTCTTTAGGAAAAGGATAACCTTGAACCCTATATCTCCGATTATCGCTTAAGAATGAGTATGAAGCCTCTATACGAGCTCGACCGTCTTAAAGCGTAGGATTGATGGGCTAAGGACATTCCTTCCTAAAGAACCTCATCTTTGACCCAAAAGAGAGTCATTCTCTCGATCACGCAAGTCCCGAGGGTCCCGAGGTTTAAAATGCGATGATCATAAGTCATAAGATGAGGACGGGGTCATAATCCCAAATACATAAATTCCAAGGAATCCCGAGCGACAACCAACAAATGGTTTGTACGTCCGGAAGGCAACTTGGGACATTCCCCCCCTTATTTTCAAACACATGCACACAAAGAAAGCACGCAAGCAAACACGATTAATGAAATCTAGGGAGACTTGCTCCGGCAAGGCACTTTGGGTGAACGCCAAACGTTCTTCCCAAGGGGTAACTTAACCTCCGAACCCATAAAACCTTTTTTTCAAAGTTTTGAGGTAATCAAAATGGCGTGGCGACTCCGTTTTTCAAATAACCCGGATGTCTTCAAACTCGCGTGAATTCCAATAAACAAAAATTTTGGGCACACATTCACAACTGCGCCGGCATTTATTGAGAGGATTGAACCGTTTAAAACCCCAAACCTTTCAAATTCAGGAAGGGATTAGGAAAGGTATAAAAAGCAAATCCTTTTCCTTTTCAATCTTTTACAAACTTCCTAATCCGAGATATATCCCAGCAAGAACAGATCAAGGCGATTTCTGATTTTCGATGCACTTCGTCTTCCGTTTCATTCCATACACCCTTCGTCTTCGAATCAATTAAGGTATCCCTCGATTTCCTTGTTTTAGGTTTATTTCTGAGCTTTTCTTTACTTCTGCCATGGCTAGGACATTTGGATGTGAGAGAGGGGTTGGGTATGGGTACTGCGCCCAAAACCTTAGGGTTTATAAACGTAAGGACGACCCATGGGAAGAGATGAGTAGGGACTAATGCATCGCCATCCTGAACAACTGGGGGCTGTACTACAGCATTCTAGAGCTCCCAGGTAGAAGTAGTGTAGGAGATCTAGAGGTGGATGACCAAAGGGTTGTTCGCTTTCGTCTCTTCACAAATTAATCGACCACTTCATTATGTTTTACATTAGAGGACCCAATAAACCATCATTCCCTAAAAATAGGATAGAATTTCCAGGGAAATCTAGGTCACCCATAGATAGTGATGATCAAACTCCCTCTAGTTCTGATTCCCTGTTTCTTCTTCTTTTATAGATATGTCGACTCGAGGTTCCTCGAGCTCATCCTCTGGCAATATCGTGGACAAATTCTGCTCGAAGGTTGTGTCAGGTCGGAATGAGAGAGGCTATGTGGCTCCCAAGCCGCTCATTGGAATGAAGAGTTCGGAGTCAAGGGTAAACATCCTCTACGACTTCTGTGAGATCAACAGGGAGGAGTTTAGGTTGACCCATTTTACGGAGAAGCAAATGGAGGTCCAATCATGGGCACACTGGTCTCATAGCTCGACTAGAGTTGCATTCTTCTATAGTCAGTTTGAGGTCGGGCTACGCCTTCCCTTAGATCCTTTTGTCTTTGAGTTTTGGAATATATGGCCTCTCTTCCCATGCAGCTGGGGGCTAACACTTGTAGGGTGCTTGTTTGCTTCGCAATGGTTTGTAGATTCTTGGGATTCGAGCCTTGCGTTCATGTTTTTAGAAAAAATTTCAAGGTTGCATTCGATAAGAGGTCGATGGGGATCAGCACTCCGACCAAATGTAATGCCCCAAAATTGTTTATGAACTTGCATGATAAGGTGTCTGGGTGGAACTCCAATTTGATATTGGTGGAAAGCAAGAGTGGATGGGAGTTTCCTCTGCCCGATGCTACCACCCAGCCCCTAAAAGAAGAGGACTATTGGGTCCCTGTTTGGGAGAAGGAGTTGACCCGTAGATTGACCTTGATAGCCAGTAGGGGACCTATCAGCTGGGATGTACTTAGGTCGAACAGAAACAACTTCATCCAAGCTGGGATGATGTTAGGTGGTGAGGGAGAGGTGGCCTCACTAGCACTGATAGTCAAGAGTTTGAGGTACCCAGGTTGGGTGATCCATGAAAGGGGTAGGTTCGAGGCTGCATGTCATTTGTGTAAGGGTACCCCCGGTCACTGCAAATCTCAGGATCATTTTGGTGGTAAACTTGAACATACCAAAAGTAGCGAGTTGGTCCAAGCAAGTAAAGTCCAATCCTCAAAGCAACTATTGCCTCAGCATATCCAGTGGGCTAGGCCCAATCAGTACATGACCCAAAGCCCATCTCATGTATCAGTCGACTAAGTTCATTGTCCGACCTACCAGGTCCCGACCTAACTTAGTCCGACCTTAAGATCCAAGTTCTAATACGGGTACGATCCATGCTCTACCCGCCAGTCAGGTCGGCCATTCCTCAAATGGCGACCTCGACCTAATCAACAAGTGTCGACTTAACACTTTCAGGCACACATGTTCGAATTACTCCTATAACCGCATCCATATAAATCAGGGACCGTTACAGGCACGTTCACATTACTAATAACTGTCGCTAAAATCTCAGAGCTCATGTAGCACCACCAAAAATACAATGATCATCACCTATAAATACTTCATCACTACCCACGGTGCAAAGGTAACTGCAATTTTGTTATCTGAATATTCATTAATTCAATACATTTTGCTCTCCAACTTCAAATACTTACTCTCATGCCCGAGGGTCTAAGCCGGAGACACATCCGACTAGTCGTGGGTTTTGATTTCAGGTCAAGGAGCCAGGTGATCAGTCCTGCCACGTGGAGGAAGATTGATAAGCACATTTCTTGCGGCATCAGTTTGGTTCCATTGCCGGGAAAGAGAGCATAGCTTGACCTCGAAGTTGTCTTCAATCCACAATCATGGTAACCCTGCACGGGCATGTTGCAGCAGGCTTCGATGAATTCAATGAAGTGAATGCCAACACCAACGCTACTACCAATGTGAATGCAGATTTGCCTCCTCCTCCTCCTCCTCTTCGTCATCATGATAGGGCAACACGCTCAAACAAAGGTAGCCGGGCGGCGCAGGATTGCCGATGCAAGGAGAGAAAACGTCCTATGGAGGGACAAGGAGTTCCACCTCTCCAAAGCGTCCAACTCGGACAAATGAATATTGGAAACAGGGCAGTGTCCCTCATCCAATCCATTGAGTAGAAAGGAAATGATGATGGAGCGGGCTCGCATTCTGCCGAGTTATCGGGCAATGGAGGAGGCGAGCAGCGGATAGAAGGTCCGAGAGAGTGGCTCCATCTCAAATCTCTAATAGTGGAGCGTGTCAGAGCACTGCACCAAACGAAACCGTGGGTCGAACGTTGATCAAAGGATGGTTGTTCGACCTCAATCACTTCCATTCACGTTCCCAGCGACGACCTAAGAGCTAGTCTCACTAGGAACAGGGAGCAGGAGGCACAATGGACTCGAGGACGCAGCTAGAGGCAAATCGAAGTAGGCGTAGATCACCGCCCAGACAGAGGTCTCAATCCCACAGGGAGGAATGGGCGCAGTCGCCTATAAGGGAGGAAAGGCGCAGTCGCCACTCAGAGATGATAGGCGCAGGTCGCCCCTCAGAGATGAAAGGCGTAGGTCGCCACCAAGAGATGACATGCATAGGTCTCCAGTTCGATCAGAAAGGGCACCTTCTCACAGAGATAGGAGAAGCAGGCAGGTAACTCCCCCCAAAAGTGAAGGTCAGAGGTCGAATGTCGTTCCCCCGCCGAGAAGACATGCACTCGATGCTAGGAGTGGCTCCAATGGAAGAGAAAGTTTGAGCAATGGGAGTGCGTAAAAGAAAAATGATACCGGAAAGGTCGAACGAATTGACTTTGCTCTTCGACCCTTATCCAAGGACTTGATTGACACGACCTCCCGCCGGGTTTCAGATTGCCACTTCTGGAGAAGTACTCAGGGGCTACCAATGCAAAGAGCCACGTGGCAAACCTAGAAGCTACGATGTGCTTTGTCGCCAATGAGGACGACAATATGTGCAAATCCCTCATAAGCACACTCACAGGGGCAGCCCTAACGTGGTTCAATGGTTTGGCAGCTGGTAGCATCTCCTCCTGGATGAGTTTGAGGACAAAATTCCTAGAGCACTTCTCGACTGCTGGAGCTCGTAAAGTGACTGTCGCCGACTTAAACAACTTGGTGCAAGGGAAGAATGAAAGCTCCATGAGCTACTACACCAAGTTTAAAGAAATGGTTGACAAGATTGAGGAGGATCTCACTGACAGGAAGGTGATCAATTGCTTCCGGAATGGCATTTACTCGGAAGACATGGATTATGAACTGACGGTTCGTACTGTCACCACTCGACATGAGTTATTCGAAAAGGCTTACAATGTGGAGGAAAGGAAAGAAAAGAAGAATGGGAAAGGCCCCAAGGTCGAGGTCGCTGATGATAAGAAGGACTCAGCCAAAAATGGGGGAAACAACAAGAATGGAAAGAACAGGACCAGGGCGATGGAGAAGGTGCCCGAAGTTTTCACTCCCCTGACGGTGAGTCGAACGTAAATAATGAATGCGGTCGAGTTGGCCCCACCACCCCAATGAACCTGTGCAACAAGTTTAGAAGGAACAATAGCAAATACCGCGATTACCATAAAGATACGAGTCATCTCACGTAAGATTGCTTAGGCCGAAGCGTATCATCCAGAGAATGGTCGACTGTGGAAGACTCGACGCTTATGTCAAAAGGCCTCAAGCCGGTGGAGGCGAGCAACCGCAGAGTGGACATCGTGACCAAGGCAACCTGCATTAAACTTGGGGGTCATCACAGAGCAAGCTAGCAACACAGCCATCAAACACAAACTCTTTCAGCTCAACAAAGCCCCACACGTGCCCCCAAAGAGAGATGTCGAGATGAGGTGATCGCCTTCTACCCCCTACGAAGTTGGCAACTAATATGGCGGCTAGAGAGCAAGTTCTCGTCATCCCAGTCTTATCGATGGATGTACGACGAGCGTACTCTTAGTCGACACTCTGGGCCTCGCAAAGACATTTTGTTCTACAAAACCTTCCTGGAGATGGGTCTTTCCAACGAGCAAAATTTGAAAGATATGATGGCAAAGTTGGAGGGCTTCACAAATCATCGAGTCGATGCTAAGGGACAGACGAGCTAGATGTCGACCTAGGGCCAGCACTTTACAGGTCGTTTCTAAGGTAAAATTTATTGTGATAGATGTGAACAAAGGTGACTATGCCGCTATCCTTGGTATTCCCGGTCAGTCGCACTCGGGAGCCGCGGCGCCAATCCCCCATCCGCCGAGTCAAATTTCCAACTCCCCTCGGAGCCTGGCCAGGTGCAAGGCACAACTCGAGCATATCTAGATCACGTCCTACGAGAAAGAAAGAAAAGAGAACTGGAGATTGAAACGGCGGAAGGATACTTAAAGCTGTCCCAGTCAGTTACCAAAACTACTCGACTGTCAACGACCACCAACGTGGAGGAGTCGACCTATCGCTCAAATGACGAGCTCATGGTTGGGTCGACACGTCACTCCGAAGCCACATCGGTTGATCCAGATGTAGTTATGGTCGATCAAATCATCATAGGCAACCTATGCCTCCAGGTCGACAATAACTCGGGGGCCACCACCGATGAGATCGCTGATAAGCTAGATGACATGATAGCTGAGGAAGCTCCACATTTGGGGGCCGAAAAGAGGCAGAAAGTGAAGGAAATTATCATTGAGACCCTACAATTCAGGGATGGCCCTGAGCTAGAGGCTGTCAGTGATCACAAATCCCTCTTATCCGGAGCAGAAAATTCAAATAGGAAAGCAGCTATCAGACGAGGAGCGAGCAAAGATCGTTGAGCTACTGAAAGAAAGTAATGATGTTTTTGCATGGCGAGTAGAGGACATGAAGGGAATCAAGGAAGAGGTCGCCGTTCATAGGCTTGAGGTCAACCCGACTATAAAGCCCAGACCCCAGAAATTTAGAAGCTTTGCTCGTGATAAGGAGGAGGCCATAAAAGCTGAGGTACAAAAACTTTTAAGTGCAGGTATAATTAAAGAGGCCACTCATACAACATGGTTGTGTGATGTACCCGATTTTTGAAATCAAACGGAGTCGCCACGCCATTTTTGTTTTAAGGGCCAAAACTTTGAAAAATGCCCGAGATTAGAGATTTGGGTTCGGAGGTCACGTTACATGCCGGGAAGGACGTTAGTGTGCACCCGGAATGCCTCGTAAAACGAGTCTTCCAAGCTAAAAAGCATTTGTTTGTGTGTGTGTGTGTGTGTTACTTTAGCCAAAATAAGTTGAAACTGAGGAAAATAAAAATTGGGAATTCTTTTTAAGGCTTTAAACTGATCCCATGATTTTTTGGATGATTTTTGGGTTGAGATTTGGAGCTCAAAAGAATTTTGGAAGTTGAAAACCATTTCTGCCAGAATGAAAAAGGCAGTGGACACTTGATTTTGAAATGGACTTTAGGGCTTGAAAACTCCAGAATCTGGGAAAATTCCGAGAATGAAAAAAAATGTTCAAAACACCTTAAATAAGGTTTCTGTAAAAGAACTTTCCATTTTGGAGGTGATTTGAGGGAGAAACCTTCCTCGGAAATCTCTTCGTACGTGCAATCTGGATTTCCAGAAACTGATGAACTGACCTTTAAAAGAAAATTTGAAAAAGGGAGTTTTACTCACGCAAAAAATAAAGTAAAAATATGTCTGGAAAGATCAGGATGTTGTCTACAAAAAGTGTTTTGTAGTAAACACCAAATTCCAAATTTATCTGTGTCCAAAAATTTAGACAATGGACTGAGGTCTTGGAAAATTGCTACTGGACAGCAACTTCTCAAGAAGGAAAATGTGATTTAAAAGGGGGTTTTGCATCCATGCTTGTCCCCATTTCCCTAGGTTTTGATTAGTAGTCACTAGACATTTTAGTGGTGATCTACTATATCAAACCATCCTTGGGGTACATTAGGACTTAAGCATTTCATTTGCTTGGGAAGGGGAATTTTGTAAAGATGAAATTAAAGAGAAAAATCAACTAGAGATTTAAAAATGTGGACCATTTGAGATGGTCATTCATGAAGATGAACTTCAAGATGACCATCTTGGGTCAAAACTTAAGTTAAACTTGACATAAAATAGATCAAAGTAAGAAGAACAAGATGAACAAGAAGTTGAAGGGGAGTTTTAGGGTTTAAAGAAGGAGGGCTTTACCAATGGTGACACCCTATCTTCCTAGGCTTGGAATTTGACTTGAGGAGTATCAAGATTTGGTGTTTGACTTGAGGAGTATCAAGATTTGGTGTTTTGGATTTGTGTTTGAGTGGATTCAAGGCTTGAATGTGTTTAGGGTTTGATGATAGAGTTGGTCAAAGAGAAAACAAGTAGATAACACTTAAGTCCTCTATGTTTTCTCTCTAATCCTCCTCTTAAGGGGAGATTGAAGCTTGGGCTTGTGTATGAATGAGAGTGATTTGAGGATATTTGGAGTGAGTGGAATTTGGGAAAGATTCAAGAGAAAATGGTGGCAATTCAAGGGAATTCCCACTATTTTCTCCCTATTTTTTGCCAAGGTGCAGTTGCTGTGAGTGAATTGTGTTGTGTAAACTGAGAGAGGAGGGTTCAATTTATAGCCCTCTGAAATTGACAAACATGTCCGCGCAGATTGGGTTGTAAACGTGCACTGTTCATTAAATGCACTCCTGTGCTTTGGATGTAAAGAATAAAATTCAAAAATTCCAGCAGTTTATGTTTTTCAACTTGCCCAATTCGGATTTTTCCAATTTCTTTTGCTTTTTGAGATTCTTTTCTTGGTTTATCTTTAAATGGAAAACCCTAATCTACCCATGGTTGGTTAGAAATGTTAGAAATGTTAGAAATGTTGGGAATGTTAAAACTTTCGTTAATTTTCTAACGAAAAGTGCTAACAACTCAAATTGGAGCACTTACAGGTTGGCCAATGTGGTTATGGTGAAGAAGTCAAATGGCAAATGGAGGATGTGTGTCGACTTCACCACTCTAAACCTTGCTTGCCCGAAGGACAGCTATCCTCTTCCCAGAATCGACAAACTTGTTGATTCCATTGCTGGCCACTCTACCCTCAGTTTTCTAGACGCTTACTCGGCCTACCACCAGATTAAGATGCATGAGGATGACATAGTGAAGACAAAGATTGGGAGCAAATTTCTGAGGCATCTACTGCTACAACATGATGCCATTTGGATTGAAGAATGCAGGAGCAACTTATCAACGCATGGTAAACAAGGTCTTTAATTCACAAATTGGCCGAAACATGGAGGCCTACGTCGACGATATGGTCATCAAAACTAAGATCGGACGTCACGTGGTCGACCTGAAAGAAACATTCGCCAATCTGCGAGTAAACGACATGAAGCTAAATCCTAGCAAGTGTGTCTTTGGAGTAGTAGCTGGCAATTTTCTTGGTTTCATGGTGTCCCATAGAGGTATAGAAGCTAACCCTGAGAAGATCAAGGCTTTAGTCGAGATGAAGGAACCTACAAGTATAAAGGAGATGCAGCGACTTAACTAAGTGGTGGCCCCAGGTCGTTTTATATCCAAGTCGGCTGAAAGGTCTCTCCCCTTCTTCAAATCATTGAGGGGGACGAAAAACTTTGAGTGGACGGCCGAATGTCATTCGTCGTTCCAACAACT
This sequence comes from Adenophora triphylla var. japonica, assembly GCA_022495995.1. Lineage (NCBI taxonomy): Eukaryota > Viridiplantae > Streptophyta > Magnoliopsida > Asterales > Campanulaceae > Adenophora > Adenophora triphylla. Next base: position 24,375 of record JAFEMH010005399.1, read on the forward strand.
CAAAGAATACCTTGCTACTCCCCCACTATTGAGCAACCCGACTACTGGTGAGACCTTGTTCGCAGTATGCTCAAAGGGAGACAAGTCGGGCAGCAGCCTTGGTTAGAGAAGAGGAAGGTCATCAAAGGCCGCTTATTATGTTAGCAAGGCCCTATCGATGTAGGGCAGATACTACAATGCAGAAAAGGTCGCATATGCTCTAGTCGTAGCCTCAAGGAAACTGCGAGCTTACTTCTTGGCTCACCCTATTGTTGTGCTCAAAAATGCCCCCCTAAGAAAAATTCTTCATAAACCAGAAAGTTCAGGTCTCTTACTCAATTGGTCAATTTCCCTCACGGAATTCGACATCGAGTATCGACCTCGAAAGGCATTGAAGGCTCAAGCTCTAGCTGATTTCTTGGTCGAGCTGACGTTCACCAAGGAAGATAGCGAGGTGCGAGCTCAGAAAGAGAAAGTCAAGGGGAAGGAGCCAGAGTCCCAAGTCGTCATCAACCTACCCGACGATTGTTGGAAAGTCTACTCGGATGGGTCAGCAACTAAGAGTGTCAGTGGAGCTGGGATAGTTCTGATCGAGCCTGAGTCTGGAACAGTATATGAAGAGTCGCTAAGATTCAAGTTCGAGGCATCCAACAATCAGACAGAGTATGAGGCCTTAGTGGCAGCCATTGAGTACGCCCAGTGCTTTGGAGCGACTAAAATCATGGCCTATTGTGACTCACAGTTGATAGTCAACCAGGTCCGAGGAGAATACGAGGTGTTGAACTCTACTCTAGTCAAATACCACGACCTGGTGAGGAAATTGACAAAGGATTTGGAGTTTTGGGGAATTCAGAGGATTGGTCAAGAAGACAACGAGCTAGCCGACCTACTCTCAAAACTGGCCACATCAGATGAGCCACATAAAGAGCCCATCTCCTACCTTGAGAGCCCAGCTTATGAAAGGGTTCAGATTCAATGTGTGGAAAACACTTCAAATGAGAAGTGCTGGATCGAGGAAATGAAAGCATACCTGGAAAGTGGCGAGCTCCCCGAGGACGAGAAGAAGGCTCGAGCTGTCAAAAAGAAAGCTCCGAGATATGTCATCCAAGGAGGCATGCTGTTCAGAAGATCATATACCAGGCCCCTATTGAAGTGCATTCATCCTCAAGTAATCACACAGTTGATGCATGAGGTTCACAGTGGAATTTGTGGTGGACACCCGGGGGCCAAGACTCTAGCCGACAAATTGATTACTCTGGGATATTATTGGCCACATATAAGAGCTGACACTCATGACTTTCAGGCAAAGCAGAGCAGTGACCAATGCCAAAGGTTTGCCAACCTACCTCATCTCGCCACGATCGAGCAAACCCCGTGATTGCAGGCTTGGCCATTCGACATGTGGGCGTCGACTTAATTGGACCCTTCCCACCCGCCCGAGGAAATTGCAAGTATGTGATCGTTGCAATCGACTACTTCACAAAGTGGGTCGAAGCTAAACCACTAGCTCGCATAACAGAGGAAAATGCAATCAACTTCATTCATGACTTCATCTGGTGTAGATTTGGTTTTCCTCGAGCCATAGTATTAGACAATGGCTTACAATTCTCAAGGGCTTTCGAAGCAGAAATGACTCGAGTAGGGATCAAGCATTCGCGCCATCCGTCGCCTATCCTCAAGGAAATGGGCAAGCCGGGTAGAAATAAACTCGTCCTATCCGCACTAAAGACAGCTTGGTTGGCCGACGTAACAATTGGTTGGACGAACTCCCCGCTTCTTTGGGCGCCTCGTACAACCACTCCTGGGGCCTACTGGGAAACCACATTCGCTCTCACATATGGATCGAGGCCATGGCACCTGCTGAACTCAGATTTCCTACTGCTAGAGTGACTTTCTTTGATCAAGAGCAGAATGACACTAACAGATTGATCGACCTGGATTTAGTCGACGAAAAGCGAGATACAACTTACTTGCGAATGGTCAACTACAAGCAGCGAACCAAGAGTTACCACGACAAGAGGGTAAAGACTAGATCATTCCAAGTAGGGGATCATGTGTTAAGAAAGATTGAAGCAACTAGAAAGAGAACCCAACAGAATAAACTGTCTCCCAACTGGGAAGGTCCTTACATAGTTACTCGAGTCGTCAAAGAAGGGACTTACATGATCGCTCATCCTAATGGTGAAGAGCTGAAGCATCCATGGCACGCTACTCACCTAATCAAGTACTACTTCTAGTTCAAGTCTTTAGCTCAGTTCAAAGTGGAAGCAGTTCCCAATTTGTCATAGTTCTAGTTTCCTATTCGATGTAAACGTTTCCCTACTTCAATAAAAATCGCAGTTTTGTTCGACCAAACATTGTGTTACACTAACTTCAACAAGCTCGATTCTTAATCAGCTTCGTTCTTTTAACAAGCTCGGTTCTTAATCAGCTTCGTTCTTTTAACAAGCTCGATTCTTAATCAGCTTCGTTCTTTTAACAAGCTCGACTCTTAGTCAGCTTCGTTCTAACAAGCTCGATTCCTAATCAGCTTCGTTCATTTAAGCAAGTCCGACTTAAGGTCGACTTTGTTCTAATGAGTTCGACCCTTGGTCAGCTTTGATAGTTTGAACAGGTTCGACTCGTAGTCAATCTCGTTCACAAAAAGTTATACAACTCTAAGGTCGACTAAATCATCAAAGATCAAGTTGACCCATTTGTCCTACTACATCTAGCTCGACACACACGTGTTGAATTCAAAAGCATACAACATATGAAGGAATCAAGTCAGCTATGATTGCAGATAAATAAGTCTCCCAAAAGCGGACTGAGACTTGAGCAAAATAAAGTATGGAGTTTCATGCCCCCCAAAAACAGGGCCAGGACATTTAAATAGCTAACAAGACAAAAAGCAAAAAATTGTTTTGGGACTTGTTCTTTACATCATCAACACAAAAGCAACCTAAGAGTCCTGGCCAGCGTCGGTCTGATCATCATTGGTAGTTCGCCCATCCGCATCGCCTCCTTGTTGCTGTGGGCTCAGGGGTTTACCCGACTCAGAATATACGCGCTGCTCAGGCTTGTCATCTTCCTCCATATCTTCTGCATCCTCCATTTCTTGGAGCACGGTATCAAAGTTCTGAGGAGCTAATTCAGGGGCAACCCAAGGTTCACAGGCTTCTTCTTGGTCCTCCTGGGCAATAAAGGCTAAATCATTCTCAGTATAAGGCACAAGCGAGTGGCCACCTCGAGCTGCCATGTCATATTGAGGCTCACGTGCCCAGCGAGCTAGCTGTTCTAGTGAGACATCAGAATCGGGGTCGACCAAAGCTCGACGCGCCATATGGCGTTTACCCAAATCCAAAAAGTCCCTGGCCTTGGCAACGACAGCATTATAATAATTGTCTCCACCCTTGAACTCGTCTACAGCTTTTTTGGAAGCGACCTGGAGGTCTTCTTGCCATTTTACCCTTGCAAGCCTGTGCTCCTCATTTAGCTCGATCAGGAAGGTGTCTTTCTCCTTCAAAAGCTTGGTAACTGTCGCCAGCTCTGTTCTGGTCTTCTCAAGCTCAGATCGATCCGCATCCCTCTCTTTGGTCACCTCGACCACCTTGGCATCAGAAGCCTTCAGATCCTCCAAGGCCTTACCGCAATCAGCCAACGCCTTCTTCTTCACCAACTCCTGAGCATCGAAGTAGTTGTCAAGATCGTTGTATTTCTCCCTCAACTCAGACAGCTCTTGAGTTTTCTTGGAGTAGTTGTTCAGAGCCTGCCTTTCTCTCTCAATGGAGGCCCTCCAGGAGCTCTTAACTTGCTCCACCATAGTCAGATTCTGAATCAAAGAAAACCATTGGAGTATTAATTAGCTAAAGGTTGGGAGGCCTAACTGACGACCTCAAGAGATGAACGACTCAATTAAGATTAAAAGAGATTACCTTGCAGTGCACCATCCCAGAACGAGCTGAGAATTCTTCAGGGGTAATCCCCTTATCAGCAAAGTGAGCTAGAAGGTCGACATCAATGGCCCTCCTGACCACGACCTGGCCCAAGCTCATATCTGGGTAGCGGCGGCTCAAGCTATTGACTCCTATGAGAGGAGGAACATCGCTCAATCTCCTCATCTGGTCCTCGAGAGACTCTTGGGTAGGGGGAGAAGAGATTGGTGGAGGAAGTTGGCTCGAAGAAATCGACTTTCCTTTCTCAGATCGCGACCTCTTCTTCGTATTCAGAGGTTGATCATCAGCATCCACCTCCATGTCATCATCTTCAACATTTACAACATTCAAAGGGCTGGCCCCTGCTATCTCAGCTCCAAAGGTCGCAACATTAGCCTCCTGAATTGGGTCGGAGCTTAGGCTTGCTCTAGCTGACCTGGTGGACTCGTCACCTCCTTCATTAGCATCCATGGACTGAGTACCACTCTGTACAGGGTCCACGGATTCAACCTCCTCCATTGGCACCATCCCAATGTTATCCTTGGACAGCAAGTTGGTCCTCATCTCAGCCTCCCTCTGCCTGTTAGCTCGAGCATTAGCAGCTCCATGAGCCTTCTTAGCTTTCTTCTTGTCAGAAACGCCAACAATGCGTCTCATATTTGCTTCTTGTTCGGGAGTCAAGACTGCAACAAAGTCAAAATAGCAAAATGTTAGATCGACATACAAAAAGTTCTACATACGAGCAGAAGTTCTATGTACGAGCAAACTATGTGCGACCTAACCATCTTATATGCGAGTTAACAAGCGACGAGCTAAGAGAAGAGCATGCAGTACAAAATAATTTATTATGCTGTCAGATCAATAAGCAGGCAAATAATAGGCGAGTAAAGGGTTGCAGAATAAGGGTATCTTACCGCCGGCATGATCCCCATTGTCCTTGCAGTAGTTGGCAGTCTTTTTACAACGTTGACACTTATCCTCAAACTTACCCAGGGCGTGGGTAACCCGACCTCGATATATTGTGCCCCTACCAATGGCCACCAAGGGCTGCACTTCTCCCTCTCCAGCCATCATTCCGGCCTGGATGAAGTTATACTTGGTAGTAATCAGACTCTCCCAACTGATGGGCCCCTTGTCAGCTAATCGACACAACTTCTTATACAGGTCAAAATGCCAGAGTGGCTCCCAATAGTTCCTCTCATCCATGGTTTCTGTTTCATCATTGGGTAAAGGAAACTCCCATCCCAACCTACTCTCTACCACCACTACGTAGGAGTTCCATCCACTTGCTTTGCTGGGGAGATTCGTGAAGAGTTTGGGAGATTTGGGTTTAGAAGGGGTACTGATGCTCAGGTCCTCCCCACTATACTTAATACAAAAGAATTCCTTGAAGACCCTCATACAGGGTTCATATCCTAGAAACCTACACACCATAGCAAAGCATACCAGAACCCTACAGGTATTAGCTCCGAGCTGAAGGGGTAGGGCATTAGCACACTCCAAGAACTCGTTAATAAAGGGGTCAAGTGGCAACCTGAGGCCGGCCACGAATTGGCCATAGAAGAAAGCTACTCTAGTGGCATCCTTGGTGAAAGTCGACCTAAACTGGGCCATGAAATCCTTCTGAGTATAGATGGTCACTCTATAGTCCTCCTTACTCACTTCACAGAAATCCCAGATCATGCTATACCTAGAGGGCAAATTCTTCTTTCCTCGCAACGGCCCGTGAGGAACATAGCCTCTCTCATTCTTCCCAGGCACGGCTGAATCATCAAACGCATCCACAATCCTGGGGCCAGAAGAGGTAGATGCAGTAGCTCCACCTTGAGAAGCCATATCTGTACAAGAAGAAGGAGAAACAGGGGAGTCAGACCTGTGAACAATTTCAGTCGACCTACCTAAGGGCGACCTAGACTCCCCTGGAAAGCCTTTTCTGTTCCTAAGGAAAGAGGGTTTCTCAACATCCCTAACATAAAACAAAGCTATGTGGTCGAGCAATTCGTGAAAGAGATGAAAAGAGACAACATTAGAGTCGTCAATTGCTAAAGTGCCTACATCCTCTACAATGGGCAATCCTATTTCACTAAAATTCAGCCCCCACCTTGTCAAGATGGAGGCACATTCAGTCAGAGACACCTCTCCCCACTCACCGTTTACATTCTTATATACCCTACGGTTAACAGTGCAGTACCCGTACCAAGCCCCTGGTTCACTACTGAAGGTCCTAGCCATGGCGGAAACAAAAATAGAGCAGAAATTGAAGCCCTAAAGCAAGTATATAAGAGAAATACCTCAGTTGATTGCGAAAAGGGAAGCTGTTGACAAAGACAAGGGCTAGGGTTAAATCCTATTGCTGCTCCGCTATTATCGCCAAGGAGATATGAGAGCTTGAAGACGGTAAAAATTCTAAACAAAGAAGGATTCTACTATTTGTATTTTCCGAAATTGGAAAGGAAAAAGGAAAATTCGAAATTATTTTCCTAATTAATGGCGGAAACAGTTTCCAAGACGGATTACCAAACGTCCAAATAGTAATCATTGCAGAAAAATGGCGCTCCTTCATCTCTGACCGTTCATATCCGACGACCAAGATCGTGCCACGTCATCTTGGGTCGACTAAACTTCAGAGCGAGTAGCGACCTGCGAGTAACAACAATTTTCATCGAGATTTCCTTAACTTCCTAGTCGAAAAAGTCAACTCGAAAGTTGGGGGCCACTGAACATACCAAAAGTAGCGAGTTGGTCCAAGCAAGTAAAGCCCAATCCTCAAAGCAACTATTGCCTCAGCATATCCAGTGGGCTAGGCCCAATCAGTACATGGTCCAAAGCCCATCTCATGTATCAGTCGACTAAGTTCATTGTTTGACCTACCAGGTCCCGACCTAACTTAGTCCGACCTTAAGATCCAAGTTCTAATACGGGTACGATCCATGCTCTACCCGCCAGTCAGGTCGGCCATTCCTCAAATGGCGACCTCGACCTAATCAACAAGTGTCGACTTAACACTTTCAGGCACATATGTTCGAATTACTCCTATAACCGCATCCCTATAAATCAGGGACCGTTACAGGCACGTTCACATTACTAATAACTGTCGCTAAAATCTCGGAGCTCATGTAGCACCACCAAAAATACAATGGTCATCACCTATAAATACTTCATCACTACCCACGGTGTAAAGGTAACCGCAATTTTGTTATCTGAATATTCATTAATTCAATACATTTTGCTCTCCAACTTCAAATACTTACTCTCACGCCCGAGGGTCTAAGCCGGAGACACACCCAGCCCCTAAAAGAAGAGGATTATTGGGTCCCTGTTTGGGAGAAGGAGTTGACCCGTAGATTGACCTTGATAGCCAGTAGGGGACCTATCAGCTGGGATGTACTTAGGTCGAACAGAAACAACTTCATCCAAGCTGGGATGATGTTAGGTGGTGAGGGAGAGGTGGCCTCACTAGCACTGATAGTCAAGAGTTTGAGGTACCCAGGTTGGGTGATCCATGAGAGGGGTAGGTTCGAGGCTGCATGTCATTTGTGTAAGGGTACCCCCGGTCACTGCAAATCTCAAGATCATTTTGGTGGTAAACTGTTTGCCCGCTTTTTTTCTTTTAGCTCGTCATTATTATGATTGTACCTTTCCTTCACTAACTGCTCTTTTCTTTTTGCTCGAACAGTTCTTACTCCTCAACAAGAAGCTGACATGAATCACATTTTGGGCGTGAGTGATAAGAAGAAAAGTAAGAAGGCTCACGGCACCGCCAATGCCCGAGCTAGCAGAGAGAAGGACGCTGAGTCAAGAAACAAGCTGCTGCCAAAAGAGGGCGTAGGGATGGTGCCCATTGACGAGTCTGGGTATGTGGATCCTATGGAGAGTGATGCCCCTCATATTCAGGTTGTTGTGGTAGAGAGTGAAGAGGTCGACACTTCAGCCAAGCCCAGCTCAGATCCTGGTCCAGTACCAGAGGCTGTTAGGGCGATCCCCCAATCAACAGTTGAGATCAGTTTTGTCGATCTGGATGATGAAGAAGAAGAAGACGACCGTCCCCTCTCCAAGACAAAGAAAAGGTCGAGGCTCGGCCCAAGTCCCAAGGAAGCTGGCTCTGATCCACCCATAATTCGAACCCCTTCAGTTTCCAGCACAGAGTTTGTGCAGGCCGAGGTGGCTAGGCTCAGTAAGGTGCCTCCTCTCTCCGGAATTGATAGCTCAAGCCACCAGTATCCCGAGCTGGGATATGGTCTGGTAATCGTTAGGTAGGCGGTACATCCCAACCTGCTAGCCCGTCTTACTGAGAAGGGGCTCACTCCTGAAGAATACGTGGAGAGGTCCGACCTCCTCCATAGCGAGGTAACCCTCCTCTTCTCTTTAACTTTCATTTGATCGTCCTTTATCTCTTTTAATTTTTATCGCTAGTTGAAATGACCCTTTTATTTTGTATTTGTGTAGTCTCTAACTCTCAATAAGCAGGCTAAGAGTAGCTGGAGGGCTGCTATTGAGCAGGAGAGGATTGCCACAGCCCAGTATGCCCGGAAATCAGCTGAGGTTACTGAGCTGAAGGAGAAGCTGGAGGATCTGGACTCTGCCTATGAGGCAATCCAACTTGTTAAGGACGATGCGGTGAAGGCCAAGGAGGTGGTAATGGTGGACCTTGAGGCCGTCATGTCTGAGCTCGATAAGGAGAGGTCGGTTAGTGAAGATCTTCGCTTTGAGAAAGATGAAGTGGATGCTGAGCTCAAAACAGTGACCCAGATGCTTAAGGATCGTAGTGATTTCTGTATCAAACAAAGTGATGAGCACAGGGCAGCTCGAGCCTAGTGGGGGGAGGAGGCCCAGGCCAGGGAGAAGCCCGTTGTTGAAGCCTTTAAGAACAACGACGAATGCTACGACATTATTGTTGGTCGTGCCAAAGATTTTTATGACGTAAGACGCCGTCACATGGCCCGTCGAGCCATAGTGGATCCCACTGCTGAGGTGTCTCTGGAGCAATTGGCTAGATAGGCGTCCGAGGAACAGTATGACAATGAAGCCCGTGGTGGCCACTCCTTTGTTCCTTATAACAATAATGATCTAGCCCTTATAGCTCAGCAAGATCAGGAAGATGGTTGTGAGCCTTGGTTCGCCCCTCCTATTGAAGAGAGAAACTTCAATGTAATTCTCCAGGAATTTTTGGATGTTGAGGAGAAGGAGGAGGACGAAGGTGGGGAGGTCGCCCAGGACCAGCAGGACCAAGCTGCTGACGATCAAGATATTTAATTTTTGTTTGGTTTGTGTAACGAACAAGTTCCAAAAACACTCTTTTTTTTAATTTATGTAGCCCATGCCTTGCCCCAGTTTGGGGGGCATTTAACTCGTAATATTTGTTTGCTCAAGTCCCGGCCCGCTTTTGGGGGACTTCATTTATTTAATCGTAGTTGACTATACTTGAATCACTTTGTTTTGATCCTTGCTTGTATTTATTTGTCGAACTAGATTAACATGAAGAACGAAACTGATAAAAGTTTTTGGTCGGACCAGTTTAAGAACGAATTCGACCAAACATTTTAGTCGAGTCTGTTTAAGAACGAGACTGACCTAAGTCTTTAGTCGGACCTGTTTAAGAACGAGGTCGACTTAGGACATCAGTCGAGTCTGTTAAGGAACGAGACTGACCTAAGTCTTCAGTCAGACTTGTTTAAGAACGAGGTCGACTTAGGACATAGGTCGAGTCTGTTAAGGAACGAGACTGATCTAAGTCTTCAGTCGGACCTGTTTAAGAACGAGGTCGACTTAGGACATCAGTCGAGTCTATTTAAGGAACGAGACTGACCTAAGTCTTCAGTCAGACATGTTTAAGAACGAGGTCGACTTAGGACATCGGTCGAGTCTGTTAAGGAACGAGACTGACCTGATCTAAGTCTTCAGTCGGACCTGTTTAAGAACGAGGTCGACTTAGGACATCGGTCGAGTCTATTTAAGGAACGAGACTGACCTAAGTCTTCAGTCAGACATGTTTAAGAACGAGGTCGACTTAGGACATCGGTCGAGTCTGTTAAGGAACGAGACTGACCTAAGTCTTCAGTCAGACCTGTTTAAGAACGAGGTCGACTTAGGACATCGGTCGAGTCTGTTTAAGGAACGAGACTGACCTAAGTCTTAAGTCGGACCTGTTTAAGAACGAGGTCAACTTAGGACATCGGTCGAGTCTGTTTAAGGAACGAGACTGACCTAAGTCTTCGGTCGGACCTATTTAAGAACGAGGTCGACTTAGGACATTAGTCGAGTCTGTTAAGAAACAAGACTGACCTAAGTCTTCAGTCGGACCTGTTTAAGAACGAGGTCGACTTAGGACATCGGTCGAGTCTGTTTACTGATTTTAGATCGACTAAGAGTCGGATCTGAGTTGAATAGAGCATAAGAGTAACACAGCTTGTAGATATAACATTCCATTTTATTGAAGTAAATCGGTTACATTGAGATTTTGCTCCAAAAGTAGTATCTAATTAGGAGCCTCCTTGACAATCATATTTGATAACTCAGCTGCACTTTCCTCGCTGGTGGCCCCCGAGTTATGTTTGATCTGGAGGCTTAGGTCGCCCATGATGGCTCGATCAACCATAATTGTATCTGCTTCGACCATAGAGTCTTGATCATCCCAAATTCAACCTTGGCTGCCTCGGTTCTGGTATTGCACCTTCAGCTCGTTCACCTCCGGTCGGTCGAGCTCCTTTCACAAACCTGTCCAGCCTTCCACTATCAACCCACTTCTGGATGATCCATTTCAGACTCATGCATTCTTCAGTAGTGTGCCCAGTATCCTTGTGGAACTCATAGTATCTACTACTATCTCTTTTGAATTTGTTTTGGGGATTCATTGGAGCAGGAGAGCCCAGGTAGACTGTGTTCATTATCTCAATTCGACTCACAGTCAGGGGGTGAAACTTTCAGGGACTCTTTCGGTCGCCCTCGTCCTGTTCTTTCCCTTGTTGTGGCTGTCATTGTGTTTGGCCTGACCTTCTTTAGCCAACTCTCCACCTTCAGAATGTTTCGAGCTCTTGTCTTTCTTTCTCTCTTTTCTCTCTTCAGCTACGACCACATCGTAAGCCCTTTCAAATAACTCTTGCCTCGTGGTCGCCCTCCTTACTTGGAGCTCGTAGTCCAGGTCAGGAGAGGTCACTCCGTTTCTGAAGCAGTTTATCACTTCTCTATCCGTTAGGTCTTCTTCTATTTGGTCGACCATTTACTTGAACCTTGTGTAATAATTCATGGAGCTTTTAGTATTGCCTTGAGTCAAGTTGTTCAAGTTGGTGACCGTCTTCTTACGTGCTCCGGCTGTCGAGAATCGATCTAGAAACTTTTTCCTCATATATTCCCATGAGGTGATGCAGTCTGCCGTTAAATCACGGAACCACGTCAGTGTTGCACCTGTGAAGGTGCTGGTTAGTGCCTTGCATAGCACGTCATCCACGGAGGAGACCAAGTACATGGTAGCCTCGAAGTGTTGCATGTGGTTCAGGGCGTTGGTGGAACCTGAATACTTGTCTAATGAAGGCAACTTGAAACCCACGGGAGGCCTTAGTTCGAGCAAATCTTTGGATAAGGGTCGAAGAGTATTATAGTTCCTTTCCTCCATCTTCCTCTCTGTCGGCCTCCATTTTTTCCAACCTCCTTTTCAAGTTTAGCAATTCTCTGGCATCTTGGTCGTTCCTCTGATAGGAGACGTTGTTGGATCTCTGCCTTTCCTCCTGGTGAGGCGCTCCTCTAGAGTAGGCCCTCTGCCTCTCACTTCTAGGTGGAGTCACGTCTCTACCCCGTCTTTTTCTGTGGGACTGCGACCTAACTGACCTTACTGGCGACCTTCGCCCATTCCTTTCGTCCACTTGCTGTCTCCTCGAGGCTGACTCGGCCTCTTGCTCTCTTCGTTGGTCGAGCCTATCTCTTAGGTCGACGATGGGATCAATGTTAATGAGAGAGGGATGAGGCATCTCGATCCTCGGATGTTCAGTAGACGGCCTGGGGCCTCCATTCTGTCTAGCTCCTCCATTAGCTTGTCTGTAAGAGGTGACGGAACGAGCAGGTCGATGCGATCTGCTATCACCCTTAGGAGATTCCGGCATGTCGAGCACCTTTCGTGAACTTTCGACAAACTTTGGAGCAACTTAGCCCGCTCGATCAAAATCTCTTTCCTACTGAGGTGATTAGTTGAGGGACCTGGACTGTCGCCTACAACTATTCGACCTACCAGTTGTCATTTTGGTTGCGGCTCTCCTTCTTACGTGTTCATAAGCCTTTTTTTTCCTCTGATTATCCTGCAAACCTGTACCATCAGCGCGCTATTGGAGCGGGTCGCTCTTCTTACTTGGTGTGGTGGGGGAGGAGGTAGATTGGTGTTACGATTTTCGACACCGGTGCCCATGTTTCTCCCGACATTCTCTTGTTCGTTCTCAGTGGAGGGTGTAGCGGTGTGTCCGTCAGATACCATGGTTACTGTTTGATTGGATTTCGAGGTCAAAAAAGCTTCATTCCCGGCAATGAAACCAAACTGATGCCGCAAGAAACGTTTTGACAAGCCTACGTCCAGCAATCAGGACTGATCTCCTAGCTTTTGACCTGAAGCAAAGAACCCACAACTAGCCGGAATGGTCTCCGACTTAGACCCTCGGACTTGAGAGTAAGTATGGTGGTTATGAGCTTATGAATTATAATGAACAAGAGATATTCAGAATAACAAATAGCAATTACCTCTAAATTGTTGATGTTGTAAGGTATTTATAGGCTTTAATACGAAGTATAATTGTAGTAGGATTGCATGAAATTCCTAGAATCACGGATAGAATCGTGTACGAGATTACGTACGTAAATAACTCCTGATTTGTAGGAATTCTGTTATGGAAAGAATTGTAGATGCGTTAAGACTCTGTAGGTCGACGTACGCCTTGTAGGTCGAGGTCGCCTGCATGGGTCTAGGTCGACCTGACTGAATGACATAGCTGGATAATACCCGTATAAGATATGGATCGTATGTCGGACAAAGCTAGGTCTGGACCAAGAAGGTCGGACAATAAGCTAGGTCGACTTATCTTTGTTGTTGGGCTGTGGGCCTTATAATAACTAGGCTGACCCGCTTGATGACTCTGCTGTGATATCGCCTGAATAATAGGGCTTTATTAGTTGGGCCAAAGTCTGTCACTTTTATTCCGTTCACGTTTACACAATTATTAGACTCCCTTGTTATACTAACGATAACTATTCATTTATCGCCCATACTCTACCTGTGTGCATGTAAAATTGAGTTCTCTTTTACATTGAACTGTCCAATCATAATTTTAATCAAATGTATATTTTCTCAGTGAATAAAAATATGTAATTAAATATAGACAATTGTTAAATCATTTAAAGAAATATTAATTTAATAAATAATTCTAAAAATATGAAATATAATTACTAAAATGAATAATTAAAAAAATTATTTTCTTTCGAATACAAATTTGAATTATTTCGATTATTTATTTTGGGATGGAAAAAATACAAATTTAAATTATTTTGGTTATTAATTTTGAGAGAAGGGAGTACACATTTAAAGGTCTTACATTTTAATTTACTTTTCCCAAGTTCCTTTCATATTTTACAAAGCATGATCAACATACCCGAACATGCCATGGCACTCTAAGGGGTCGTTTGGTTCGGTGAAAAAAAAAAGTGAAGGAATGGAATGGTCAATGGAATTGAATTCCTGAAAAAATTGGAATGGAAAAAAACTGATCAAACCTCTCCGTTTGATTGACACGAATGGGGTGGGGGTAGGCGAGGGGGATGGATGAGGGGGTAGGCGGGAGTCTTTTAAAAAAAAAATTCCCGGGAATGGGGGGGGGGGGTAGGCGGGGGTCTTTAAAAAAAAATTGTGAGGATGGAGGGGGGGGGTAGGGCAGGGGCTGGATGAGGGGGTAGGCAGGGGTCTTTTAAAAAAAATAAAAAATTCGTGGGGGTGGGGGGGTGGGGGTGGGGGTAGGTGGGGTGGGGTGGGGTGGGGTAGGGCAGGGGCGGGGTGGGGGTGGGTAGGCAAGGGGTAGGGGTGGTTTGGATTTGGGGATATTTTGGTCAAAAAAATTTTTTTTTTTTCATTCCCTCCGGAATTCAACTTTTCATCCAAAATTGAAAGGAATGAAAATTCATTCCAAGGAATGGAATTTCATTCCGTCGGGAATGGAAAATTTTTCATTCCAATGAATCAAATGGGGCCTAAGGAATGAATTCATCGGAATTCTCCATTCCTTTCCGTTCCCTCACTTTCCAACGAACCAAACGGGCCTAACCCTACCCCTTTTTCCTTAGTTTTTTTTTTTTTTATATAAAAAAAAGGTAAGTTTAATGTTAATAATGACACCACTAAACAACTCATAAATACCCTAATTAACATTTTTATTCCGAATGAAACTACTCTAATTAACGTTGAACTTTTGTTTGATGCAATATCAATCATTTCAAAACTTCAGATTTGGGAGGAAACTGCATTAAAAAAAAAAAAAAAAAAAAAAAAAAAAGGTAGGACATTCCACTATCTCATGAAAATCTCTCTTCCCTCATTTCTCTTCCCAATCCAATCCAATCCAATCCAATCCAAGTCTCCCATTCCATCCATTTCTAATTAAACAACATTTGTTCTAAAAAATTCACTTCAAAAAAACAAATAAAAATATATCATATCTACATTTTTTTCAAACAACAAATAAATAAAGTATAATTATGTTACTAAAATTAATATACCTTCATTTTCTAACCCAGATCAATATAAGTTATTCACTAGTATTTTATTTTTATGGTTTTTCTAACGGGGGCACACCTTAAACTTCTTAAATAAAGCAACCAATTTATTTATATGCTTTCATAAATATGCAAGTTTACATATATAAAAAATATTTCTATAATTATGAAAATGAATAGGTTAAAGTAAGTATAATTATGAAAATATTTCTATAATTATGAAAATGAATAGGTTAAAGTAAGTATAATTATGAAAATGAGTAAGTTAAATTTAATTTAATAAATGCATTGATTTCCTTACTTAAAAAAAAATGTGTCCTAAGGGTATACGTTATAAAAACCGTTATTTTTATTATTTTTAAGGAATATATTCCCTACGTCCCATTAATAACTTCACTTTTTACTCAAAAATGGCGTCCCGTTAGAAGCTTTACCTTTAATATTTTTGGCAAAGAATCTTTACTATTTACTCCACCCATTCTCTCTTCTATTTCACTATTACACTCACAACACTTTTCAAATTTACTATTTCCTACACTCATTCTCACTCCTATTTTATTATTACAATCACAACATTTTCTCTATCCTTAATTTGCGTGTCGAAATCAAAATGGTGAACTTATTATTGGGTCGGAGGGAGTATTGTTTTTTAAAATTATGAGTACATATTAATTTTTAACACACGCAACACCAGATCTTTCAAAAAAAACAAAATAAAACAAAACACACACACACCAGATCCACTTCCAAATTCCAATCCCACTAACCTAAACTCTTGTCTTCTCCCTCAATTCATCTTCTTCATTTCGAACCCAGTCTTGTTATTTTGTCTTGAATCGAAATCTAATTGACTTTTCATTTGCGCTCACCCATGTTTATTACCCAGTCTTGGTGACCTCTATAAATGCCGGTTATATATAATTCTTCTTCTTCCTCCCCTCTCCCTCCTCTCCCACGGCGTCATCACCGCCTCATTCTCTTGCCGCCCCCACCAACCTCATTTTGTTGTATTTTTCCATACTGAATACAATTTTAGACATAGCAAATTATCTGTTTTAATGGTGTCAATAATTTATTCATTGGTGTCTTATACAATTCGACACACATATAACATAAATGCACATATCAAAAAGTTCAACATGTATATTTATTTAACGTCTACAAATCACATCTATTAAAAGAAAATTATGAATATAAAACATTTTTTTTTTCAAAATATACTTCCTCCATCCCACTAAAAGTTAAATTATTTATCAAATGTCTCATTAAAAATTACACTTTTCTACCAATTTTCTCTCTCATATCACACTTTTTATACTCACAACCCAATTACATTTAATCTTTGTGTTTAAAATAAAAATAAAATTGTTAGTGAGACGGAGGAAGTACACCTACATTTAATCTCTGCGTTTAAAATAAAAATATAATTTTAGTGAGACGGAGAAAAAGTATAATCACAATACATATAATTATTTTTTTTAAAAAAAATTGTATTCCATATAGTATACTCCCTCCGTCCCACGTGAATGCAAACTTATTTCTATTTTGGTCCGTCCCACGTAAATGCAAACTTCTCAAAATGGAAACAAATTTATTATTTTATATTCACCCTATCCCACTCACTCATTTTCTCTCTTCATTTTTCACCATACAATTTATTCAATCAACCTACTATTAACTCCACTCATTCTCTCTCTTCATTTCCTATCACACATTTTCATTATCTTAATAATATTTCTTAATTATTGTACCCAAAAAAATGGTTTACATTCACATGAGACGGAAGGAGTATATAGTACTAAAAAAAAAAAAATAGTCAAGGAGGGGCCACCCCTCCTTCATGCCTCCGCCCATGCTCCTACCTCATATGGACAAATGAGGAATGAGTATACCTAAGGTCTCCTAGGTCTCCTACGAGGAATGAGTATACCTAAGGTCTCCTAGGTCTCCTGGTCTTGTGGTATGCTAATCGGCCTTTCTTTTGAGAGGTCATAGGTTCAATTTCCCTGAGAATCATATTTGTGGAAAAATATACCACGAGTTTCAGGATCTTTAGGAGCTTCCCGAGACACATCCGTGTGGTTAAGGAAGCAGCATTGCTGGGCTTGCAACCTCAGCGTGGGGAGTTCGAATCTTGGCAGGAGCAGCTGGAGAAGCCAATTTATTGGTGATGTAAAAGTGATGTAAATGCCTTGTAGGAGGGCTCTTTTGGGGCCAGGAGTATAAGGGGTGCTGCTACCCTGACTGTCTCGAATATATCCCACGATTTACCTCCGTCAGGCCACTGAGGGGCCAATAGCTGATGGTCCAGAATTAGTCCGACAAAATTGGGAACCTGAGTATAAAAAAAAAATAAAAAAATGACGAATCAGTATTGTGCTTTCCATGCCAAAAGTAAATTGATGAGTGCACTGGCGCTACATAATTCTCCCTGAGTTGTCCACGTATATGAGGCCCACACAATATAACTATGTGACTTCACCTACTGGAGCAACAAAGTTACAAAACTGCAAAATTACCATGTGAGTCACCAATCAACCTAGTAATTGTTTCAAACTTTCTCGATAATCTATAATACAGTTAGGTTTAACTGTTTGTAACTAATGGGATAAAAATTGATTGAAATTAAATCTAGAAAATTGATCTGATGGTCTGAATTAACCCAATTATTTACCTTCTCACTCCCAATTTTATAACTTTCCACCTTCTATTCATTGTTCATGATTTTTTTTCTTTTTGTTTAAATTATTTTTTTGGGGGAAATATAGAAATATACCATTTTACTTATGTGAAGGATGCGGATATGCCGTTATATAAGTTAATTGACATATTAACCTGCGTACATAAGAAAAATGTGTGGAGATTAGGAACTCGTTACATTTTCGTCCCAAACATAACGAAAATGCTGTCTAGGCTTCTTAGTTGGCACTTGATATGACAAAAATTTGCTTACATGAAAATAAAATAGGGTAAAACTGTAAAACATTAAACTTAGCACCCTATAAATTATTTCTCATTATAAAGGGGCTTAAAGTTAAAATTTTAATTTACAAACACACCCCTCCCCTATAAAGTTAGTAAATCATTTTGATTTACTAACTTCTCATGAGCACCACTGTTCCTGCAAAACGCTCAATGTCGATGACATCCCCAACACAAATTGCAAGCGGGCTTGATTTACCCAAAGACTTCTATCCATACCCTCCACCATTTCTGTCACTATCCTCCACTTGCCATCAACACCTTCCACCTCCACCCTTCAAAATTCCTTCAACCTCACCTAATTTTTCCTAATATGGGTTCAATTTTGATAAGATGTGGGTTTTGATTTTGCGCACCAAAGCTTTCTCTTATTTGAATTTTGATTTTGAGCATTGGTTTCAAAATCAAATTTGAATTCGTACCCACCAATTTTGCCCTAATCTAGGTTTCAGTTTCGCCCTAATATTGGTTTCTTACTCGTACCCATTAATTTTTAATTGACTTTGAAAAACAAGGTTTGATTTTGCTTGAATCCAGATTTTGCTTGGTTGTAGAGAGAGAAACCCAGATTTTTTTGCTTGAGTTTAGGGATGAATGATTTGGATTTTGACTTTGTAGAGGCCACGATTTTACCTAAATGCAGTCTTTTTTTTATTTTGTTGATGGTGTTTATGGTTTATCTGATTTGATGGGTTGAAATTGGTGGTTATGGCGTCAGAGGATGCATTTAATGGGGTTATAGTGGTGGTGGTGTGGCGGAGTAGTAGTGGCGGCATGTGTTGATGTAATGCCCTAGGCTTTAGTTATGTTTAACTGAAAAACCGTTATGTATCATCTTTATCGTTTAAGTTTATTATTTGATTATTACATACTTTGCATATTTATTGTAATAATCTTCGTCCCTAATTATTAAGAGAATAATTAGTATAATTGTCAATGGATAATCATATGATGATTATATGCATAGAGATGCACATTGAAATTATGGGTACTTGTTAGAGAACAAGTGACTGGACTTGACCCGTATGAGATTTATGTCATGGTCAAATGTCATAATTAAATCCCATATGGTCACTTCATTTAGTCCCTAGACCTGAGATTATCATGACCTTACATATGATGAAAGTCATGTTTGATTTTAGTCAAACGATATCTTAACACGATATTTATAAAGGCTAATTTTGGCATGATCGGATTCATGATGGGAAGGATGATAAGTCAAGATGGAATTTGTCCCTAGTTCAAAGCATTCAAAGCAAGTCCCCTCTTTCACTAGACATCTCTGTAGGACTTAAACACTGAGCACCTCAATCAATACTGTAGTGTTCCCTTATTAGATTACTCATGGAACACATTGATTGATTCACACACAACACCCTAGAGAAATCAACTCAACTTGTGAGCACATCTCTAGAAAACACCTGGTCTTTATTGTAGCACGATCCGTTAGTGGTCACCTTTATTTTGGCAGCCTTCAATCATTGGCTTGCAACTTGTAATAGGTAGGATCCATTAATACAGTAGTGCACTTTCACAAATCCAAGTTCTGACCAAACTTGGTAGAGGACGTAGCAGTTATTTAACACTGTGAACCTCTTCAAACAATGTGTCATTTCTTTGTGAGTTTGTTCATTTCTTGTTATGTTGTTGTAATTGGTTGATAATCTCTCAACTGATCACAACCTATTGACTCAACTTACTGCTTGACTTGTTTGTCTTACTTGGAGATAAAATTTGTCATTGTTATTGTTGCATGAGATTTTGACTTACTGGCTTTTAAACTTTACCTTACCGGTTTTATACTTTCCTAACCGAAATCTCCGCTGTGCAAAATCACTTTACCGGTTAGCCATAGTATTACCTTCAATCATTTTAAAGACTAAAAGTTTTCACCAAAAAGTTTTAAACAGGCTATTCACCCCCCCCCCTCTAGCCTGATTCCTACCATTTGGGACCTAACAGATCCACCACCACAACACCAAGTTAGGTGTATTGGCCTTCTAATCAGCTGCAGGACACGGATTTGAGCACAAATGGAGTGCTAGTCTTCAGATCTTCAATGGTGTATGTGAGGATATGAGAGTAAATTGGTGAATTGGGTGAGAGGGGTTGAATTGATGAGGATTGGTAGGTGTTATGTGTGTTTTAGGAGAGAGAGGGATTTCTGGGCGTATTTTGGCAGAGTGACTTTAGGGAGTCAAAAGGGAATCCTGAAATGAGAGGTGCAAGGCTTTATTTATAGCTGCAGATCATGGTTGAGTTGTGTCGCACGGCATTCTGTGTCTGCTTTCCATGGCTCGAGTTGTCGCGTGACATAACATGCCAATAACCGTTTTTGGGCGCCAACAACTGGTTCTGGAATATTCAGAGCTAATTCCTTAAAGGTCCAAAGCCAATAATTCCTTGTAGGTCCTTTCTTAGCGAGAAACTTATAAAAAGCTCCCGAAAGTCTCGGAATGGACCGGGAATTTACCAAAATGCCCCTAGTACAATTTTATCATATTAGAATGCACCTCGCGAATTGGATTGTCGTACTCACAGCGGTCGCCCTTATCCACCTAAGCGGTCGCCCAAGTCAACGTTTGACTTGTGGGCGGTCGCCCATGATGAACCTCAACGGTCGCCCAAGTGTCCAGAATCCATAATTTCAGCCCGAATCAAATTCGTTCTTTGTGTGTGACCCAAAAGGAATTATATTATGTTGGTAGTGAGTCGAAACATCGTCCTCACAAGACATAAGTGACTTCTAGCAAATCATTATGTCCACCCAATTAATATAACATCAAAGCTTGATTCCTCAATAGATCCAATGTTACAATCCCTTTGTCCACGATGTCCAATTGAACATGAATCATGGTCTATGTCAACTCATTCCGTTCAATGCTTTCTCGATTCCAAATATGTTGATAATCCAAATGCATTTGATCTCTATCAAATCACTTGAGTGTGGCCACACATTTCATCAACATCATTCATCGAGGGGCCCAAGCAAACATCTCTCTTCATAAGAGGGACAAATCCCATCTTGACTTATCATTCTTCCCTACATAATTCCAATCGTGCTAACATAGCCCTTATTGCTATCGGATTAAAGACATGGTTAGACTATATCAAACATGATCTTCGTCATGTGGAAGACGATGATAATCTCAGGTACAAGGATTCAATAACACGACTATCATGAGATTTATTCATGACACATATGACTATTGACCATGTCATATATCTCATCTGTAGGTCATGTCCAATACTTGTTCTCTAGCAAGTATCCATAAGTGTAATGTGCATCATATGCATATAATCATCTCCATGATTATCCACTACCAACTTATACTAGTTGTTCTCAACAAATAGGGACGCAGTTCAATATCATAAACATGCAAAACATATAATGAACCAAATAGTACTTTCTCTATAATAAATGAAAAAGATGATTACATAGTGGTTTAGATAATAAGTCAAACATAACTAAACGCCTAGGGCACTACACCAACAAGGTTCTCCCTATACTCGAACAATAATGAACTATGAGCCATATATTTATTAGATAATGTCTCAAGTATGATCCCTTCTTGAATACTATTATGTGAAGAAGCTACTGATCAAGTGGGCGACCGCCCAGGCAAGGTGGGCGACCGCCCAGCCCCAATTCTCAAAAATGTTGAAACTGCTGTACAAGTGGGCGACCGCCCAGGCAAGGTGGGCGACCGCCCAGCCCCAATTCTCAAAAACGT
This sequence comes from Adenophora triphylla var. japonica, assembly GCA_022495995.1. Lineage (NCBI taxonomy): Eukaryota > Viridiplantae > Streptophyta > Magnoliopsida > Asterales > Campanulaceae > Adenophora > Adenophora triphylla. The sequence goes on from JAFEMH010005399.1 coordinate 45,721, forward strand.
TGAAATTTCTGTTCAAGTGGGCTACCACCCAGGTCAAGTGGGCGACCGCCCAGCTCCGTAATTCTGACAGGATTTAGCTTTCCTAATTCAAATAAACATTGTTTTAGGCATAGATATTTTATTTTTGGTAGGACTCTTTTCCTTATTGATTGTATCCTATATATTGAGAAGTTCATCAATGAAAAACACAAGTTTTGAAAAAACCCTAAATTGATTTCCTACATGGTATCAAAGCGGCATCATACACAAGTCTAAATCTATGGCGGGGAACGATGCTGTCATCGATAATCCTCCCAAAATCAAATATAATTCTCCCTTTTACCTAAGTCCTCAGGATAGGCCAGAAAATTTTATTACTCCTCCCGCTGCTTCATCTTCATCGTTCACAGCTGAGCGATGGCGGGCTTTGGCAAGCCTCATCGGTAATTCTCAAATCTCAAATAATCACCTCCATGGTAAGTTTGATGCGATTTCATGGATTATTGATACAGGTGCTTCAAACCATGTGACTGGAAACGCCTCGTGTCTCCTTAATTCTCGAACTATACCGACATGTCCAGTCGGTTTACCTAATGGGTCTTCTGTGTTAGCTCATACAGAGGGATCCATTCGTCTGACGGACACCATTACCCTCTCTCAAGTTCTATTTGTTCCAAACTTAAGCTGCAACTTAATTTCAGTTTCTCAACTCTCCGACGATATTCACTGCACTGTCCAATTTAACTCCTCTGTGTGTGCTATACAAGACCTGTCAAGGAACCTGATTGGAGTAGGTGTTAGGCGGGATGGACTCTACTACCTTCGCGGCACATCTTTAGCATTTAGTGTTTCCGTTGCCGGATCGCCTTCTTTGTTGGAGCTGTGGCACAATCGCTTGGGGCACCCCTCCGAGAATGTGGTAAAGCTTCTTCCCGCAGTTAGCCGAAATTCTGGCAGTTTACCTAAACCTTGTGATACTTGTTTTCGGACTAAACAGTCTAGAGATAGTTTTCCTGTTAGCGATCATAAGACCACTAGAATCTTTGAGAAGGTTCATTGTGATTTATGGGGTGCATACACTCATTCTTCTTCCTGTGGTGCACGATATTTTTTAACTTTGGTTGATGAGTTTTCCCGAGCTGTCTGGGTCTATTTATTGGTTGATAAAATAGAAGTTTTTCGTATGTTTATGGCTTTTATTGCCATGGTAGAACGTCAATTTTCTCAGAAAATTAATGTCGTCCAATCGGATAATGGTACCGAATTTAATTGCATGCTTAACTATTTCTTTTCCTCTGGCATTACTTTCCAAACATATTGTGTTGGTACCCCACAACAAAATGGTAGAGTTGAGCGAAAGCATCGTCATATTCTGAATGTTGCTAGAGCGCTTCGATTTCAGGCTCATTTGCCTATTTTCTTTTGAGGTGAAGCAGTTCTCACTGCTGTTCATTTAATTAACCGGACTCCTACACCCCTCTTAGGTAATAAGACTCCTTATGAGATTTTGTTCGGAAATTGCCTTTCTTTGACTCTCTCCGTATCTTTAGTTATTTGTGTTATGCCCATAATCAGAAGGCCAAGGGAGATAAATTTATCAGTCGTAGCCGAAAATGTATCTTTGTGGGCTATCATCTAGGAAAAAAGGGAGTGGAAGATGTTTGATCTAGAGACAAAGAAATTTTTTGTCTCCCGGGATGTGAAGTTCTTTGAGACCATCTTTCCTTACAGTGATTTATCAACAGTGCCTCATACCCCAGATTTAGTGGAGACTCTTAACCAAGAGGCTGATTTTGCCTTTATTGATTATCCGGATATGGAAGATATTGTTTCTGAACCTTTGACAGCTGACTCGCGGATGTACTGAACCTCGTTATCGCAAAGATTCTGCAGATATTGTCTCTACGGAGGTCTCATCCTCTTCTATGACAGAATCCTCTCAATTTGAGAAAGAGGCTTTAGGGAGGGGCATGCGTACGAAAGTTCCCTCCATTCTTCTTCGGGACTACATTGCTGCTACTGTCACTCCTACTAGTCCATCCCCCAAACACCATACTCCAGTCGGCTCCTCAGGTACTCCTTATCTTATAGCTCACTATATAAATTGTGACAGTTTTTTTGTGAAATATCGTAACTTCCTTGCAGCTATTACCTTGGCTAAAGAGCCTAGGACTTTTCGTGAGGCAATGTCACAAGATGGGTGGAAGGAATCTACGCAGGCTGAAATTCGTGCCTTGGAAGATAATGGCACATGGACTATGGTTCCTCTACCTCATGGTAAGCGTGCTCTGGGTAGCCAGTGGGTTTATTTGATTAAATATAAGTCTGATGGTACTGTTGAACGGCTTAAATCTCGATTGGTGGTTCTTGGTAATCATCAGAAAGAAGGGATTAATTACACGAAAACCTTTGCTCCGGTGGCCAAAATGGTCACCGTTAGTGCCTTTCTTGCCATTGCTGCCTCAAAGAATTGGGAACTGCATCAAATGGATGTTCATAACGCCTTCTTGCATGGTGATCTTCAGGAAGAGCTCTACATGAAACCTCCTCCGGGCTTTCATTCCAATCAACCCAATATGGTTTGTCGCCTTCACAAATCTCTTTATGGCCTGAAACAGGCCACGCATTGTTGGTTCGCTAAGCTGGTGGCTTCCTTGAAGCACTATGGATTCTTGCAGTCTTATTCTGATTATTCCCTGTTCACGTTCACAAAAGGTACGATTCATATGAATATACTTGTGTATGTTGACGATCTTATTATAGCTGGAAACGATTCCGCTGCCCTACAGTCTTTCAAAAAGTATCTGAGTGAATGTTTTAAGATGAAGGACCTTGGCTCCTTGAAGTATTTCTTGGGCATTGAAGTTGCTCGTAGCTCCTCTGGTCTGTTTATGTGCCAACGCAAGTATATTTTGGACATTATATCCGAAGTTGGTCTATTGGGTGCAAAGCCGTCCAGCTTTCCTATTGAACCGAATCATAAACTTGGTCTTGCCACTGGTGATCTTCTGGATGATCCAAAACGTTATAGACGATTGGTTGGTCATCTCATTTACTTAGCAGTCACCCGTCCAGATTTGGCATATTCGGTTCATATTCTGTCGCAGTTTATGAAGGAACCTCGAAAGGATCATTGGGATGCGGCATTGCGAGTTGTTCGTTATCTCAAAAGCACCCCTGGTCAGGGTATTCTCCTTCGTGCTGATAGTGAGCTCACGCTACAAGGATGGTGTGATTCGGATTGGGCTGCTTGCCCTATTACTCGACGTTCTCTTTCTGGATGGCTCGTGTTTCTTGGTCATTCCCCTATATCTTGGAAGACGAAGAAACAAACCACTGTGTCTAGTTCGTCTGCCGATGCCGAATACCGCTCTATGGCGGCCCTTACTTGTGAATTGAAATGGTTGAAAGGCTTACTGCTGAGCCTTAGTGTTCATCACCCCAAGGCAATTAATATCTTTTGCGATAGCCAGCCGGCTCTAGACATCGCTAAGAACCCCATATTTCATGAACGAACAAAGCACATCGAGATAGATTGCCACTTTGTTCGTGATGCCATTTCGGATGGCCTTATCTCTCCTTCCTATGTTCCTACCAAAACGCAGTTGGCGGATATTTTTACTAAAGCGCTTGGAAAGCAGCAACAGTTTGATTTGCCTGTTGGCAAGTTGGGCATTCTTAATCCCCATGCTCAACTTGAGGGAGGGTGTGAAGAAGCTACTGATCAAGTGGGCGACCGCCCAGGTAAGGTGGGCGATCGCCCAGCCCCAATTCTCAAAAACATTGAAACTGCTGTACAAGTGGGCGACCGCCCAGGCAAGGTGGGCGACCGCCCAGCCCCAATTCTCAAAAACGTTGAAACTTCTGTTCAAGTGGGCGACCGCCCAGTTCCGTAATTCTGACGGGATTTAGCTTTCCTAATTCAAATAAACATTGTTTTAGGCTTAGATATTTTATTTTTGGTAGGACTCTTTTCCTTATTGATTGTATCCTATATATTGAGAAGTTCATCAATGAAAAACACAAGTTTTGGGAAAACCCTAAATTGATTTCCTACACATTATGATCCAAAAAAATATAGGCATTTGACTTCTTACCGTGTAAAACATCATGTAAAGAGCCCATCGTTGCATACTAATATACCAAGATCAAGTCGAGCAGCTCGACAAAATGCTCGCTCTTAAATCTTAAAACAACAGATAGCTGCATGATATCCACGAAAGAAAGAACATTATTGAAAGCATATATCAAAATATATTCGTATACATATCATGTTGTCACTATTGTGGAGGGCTACCATGAAATTCAGCTAAATACTACAGGAAAAAAAATCAGTAAACAATCACTAAAAAGGTCGGTGATTTTGGGATTTTTTTTTTCTGTATATTTGAAATTTGGATTGGTATAATTTGCAATTTGAAACTGCAAAAGGTGTGAAACTATTAGTTCCAAATCTAAACTTCGTTTCAAGAAAAATAAAAGGTTGATTTAGAGTTGTATAGCAACAAAAAAAAAAAAAAGGTTTTTGATTAGGTTGACACTCATTATCTAAAGACGATTGTCTCAGACTAAGAAACTTAAGATCTAGTGAAACTTACTTCCAGTAAGTTAAATACACCACATGGCAAGAAGTTCCATCTCTCAAGAGACACATAAAAGGAAACATGAGTCCATTTTTCAATGGTACCCAAACATTATCGGGAGTGGTAACTGAACATTATGAGATGGCAAATGATGTAAGTCAGGCTTTCTTTAAGCTGTTATAAATGTGTAACATTAGGAAAAGAAATACAAAGAGAGGAAAAAAACCCCAAGAAACTGAATACTTTTTATCCAACATCCCTTTCACCATCAATCGAACTGATTTGCTTTAACTGCTGGGTAGTGGAAGGGATTGGGAAAGCAGTTTTTCATAGACAATTAAAGACAGTTTTTCTAAATTCAATCACAATCACTCTTTGTCTTTTCTGAAATTAAATCCTGGCCACTCTTTGTGTGGTGGTTATTCTCCACCTCTATTGTAATATAGATATAAAACAAGGGTTAGCATTAGTATTATCTATTATAACTTTATAAGTCTTGTAAATGATCAATCGATTAATATTACTTAACATAGAAATTTATGGTTAATATTTGTGTTTTAATGGTTCGTCAGATGATTTGGTCTGGTGATTTAATCTAGTGGTATGATCTTGTGATCTCAAACCACGATTCGGCTTAATTCAGGTCAATATGATTTTGTCTATAGGGGTCAAACTAGACATGTCCAAATAGAATCGGGAATCGACAGAACCGGCGGGTAGAACCGGAACCGGGAACCGAACGTAACCGGGAATCGGATTGAAACGGTTCGAATACGAATCCACCATATTGGGAACCGAGGAACCGGAATCGGGAATCGGAACCGATTGATCAAGGTAAGTTAAATGTAATATTTAGCATTTATTTAGTATTTGTACTTGTAGTGTAGTGTTGTTTTATTTAAATTAGACTAGAATTTAGATAAATGTTGTAATATAGACTATAGAGGTATAGGCTCCTTTTGTCTACCCTTGAATTATAAAAGGAAAAGACTTGGTTGTCCCCCTCATTGTAATATTTTCAATTATATTAATAAAATTATAAGAATGCCGCCCCTTTTTTTTCCTAAAAATATTGTTAGAATTTTTATTCTATCTTTAATAATATACTAACCAAATTTTGTCCACTTCTCATTCTTTCCAAAAACATACTTCCTAAGTGAAAAAAAAAACAACAGATTAGTTAGCGTCTTTACTGTCTTAAGAGGTTTGGATTTTTTTTTTTTTTTTAAAAAGGTTAGATGGTGATGGAACCGTTGGAACCGAAATCGACGGATAGAATCGGGAACCGAAAATCGAATTAATATGGTTCGAATACGTTTCCGACTATTAGAAAACCGGGAATCAACGATTCCGAAATTGAAAACCGAAACCGAAACCGTTTGAACATGTCTAAACTACCTAACTTTTGTCTATAGGGGTCAAACTACAAAACAAAACAACAAGTGTATTAATTTTTGAGACTAAACCGAATCACTTATTCTTAAAAACTGAATTAGACTATACTCTCCTCATCCCATTATAAAAGGTACAAAAGTTTCATTTTGGACTTGTTTGGTAAACTCAAAATTAAGCTCTATGATAAATTAGAGCTGAAACCATTAAGTTGATAAATTATAAGAGTTTAAGTTTGTTTTATAATGACAAGTCATTTATATCTTAATTTAATTAAAATTTCAACTAAAACTCAAAAAAATTGTTTAAATTATTTTCTTCTCACTTATATTTGTTTTTCATATTTTCTAAAATAAATAATTTTATTTCTTAAAAATAACAAATATAATATTTCAATAACTTGAAAATTATAAAATAAATAAATTATCATTTATAAAGAAGTATTTCAATAAAAAAAGTTTTAGGTATAACAAAAATAAATCAAATATTTTTATGGATGGATTCGAATTCATTCCCTTTTTTTCTTCACATTTTCCCTCTTACATTGTTAAAAGCTATTTTTAAAACTCTCGTACTCAGCTTAAAATTAATATCTATTTTTAATACATTCTTAATTTTTAAGTAATTTGATATTTCTTTATCAAACAAGCTTAATTTCCTAATCTCTTAAAAGGATTAGAATTAAGAGATTAATTTGGTCACCAAACACATTCTTTGACGTCCCATTACAAAAAGCACAATAAAAAAAAATGAAAGTTTCTTATTTATTTATTTATTTATTTATATGACCCATTTGTCATACGCACATCATTTATTTACTTACTATTTACTATCTCACTTTCTCTCTCCTATTTCACTTTTTTACACTCAACACACTTACTCCACTATCATTTTTCTTATTTTTTATGCAAATTTCATTTTGTTTATTTTATAATGAGACAGAAGAAGTATAATTTAATTTAATTTGATTTAAACCATGATTTAAACGAAATACTTACACGTCCACTTAAAAAATAAAATATACTCCTATGTTTCATTATCAAACGTAATAGTAATCATAATCAATATTAAATTTTAATATCACTATAATTAATTTAACACGTTTTTTAAAATTCAGCAACAAGTTAATAATTTCAGTTTTTTCTTTATGGGCAAAATGATCTCTTGCTATACGTACCCAAAATTATATACTCTCTCCGTCCCATTTAAAAAGACATAAAATTTCATTTTAGTTGTCTCATTAATTTTAAAAGACAAACTTTCAAAATAGAAAATTTAATATTTCTTTATTAATAAGACTCACTAATTATAATTACAATAAATATTCACTTATTATTACCTATCTCATATTCTCTCTCCTATCCCATATTCTCTCTCATACCTAACTTTTCATACTCAAAATACTTATTTCACTATATATTCTTCTTAATTTTTTAATTTTTGTGTAATATAAATTTATAGTATAAATCACACCTCCACTACCTACAGTACTATGAACAGTTTCATCTGTCGAATTTTCCATTTTGCCCTCACTAAGTTGTCCCTTTCCCATTTTGCTCTTTAATTTTTTTTTTTAAATTACAAAAAAAAAAGTGTCCTCGAACACGGGCTTTTACTACTAGTTTTGTTTATTTTCGAATGAGATAGAGGGAGTATTTAAATTATTTTTTCTACTAAAAATATACTCGTATCATGCCAGGTGGGTTTAATTAAGTAGAACCAACAAGCATATTCCTTCTTTCGGCCAAACCTCTCTTTCTCATATTCTTCTTCTTCTACGTTTACCTTTCCCCTTCACCACGATTCAATTCACTCTGATCGATTCTCTCTCTCTACGGTTAGCTTCCATTGATTTGTATTTGTGAATCAGTTGAAGAAAAATCAGTAATCATGCATTCGAATCACTTGCTTCTTGAAGAGCCTATCAGGATGGCTTCCATCCTCGAGCCTTCTAAAGCTGTAAGCTCTCTCGATTATGATCTTGTATATTTTATGTGTGTGTGTTTGTGTCTGTTTTGATTTGATTTCGCGAGATTTTGATTTGTGTGCAGAATTTTTTCCCGGCAATGACCAAAATTGTGGGGACCTTGGGACCTAGGTCTCGATCTGTTGAAGTGATTTCTGGTTGCCTCAAAGCCGGCATGTCTGGTACGTTATTGATTCACACTCTCAATTTGGTTCCTTTGCTTATAATTTGATTTTATTATTAATTACGAGTTATTGATTTGCTTGGTTGCTTTTGGTGTGTTGCAGTGGCTAGATTTGATTTTTCATGGGGAAGCTCAGAGTATCACCAGGAGACTCTTGAAAATTTGAAGACTGCTGTCAAAAGCACCAAGAAACTATGTGCTGTATGTTATTATTGTTATTATTTTTTTTAATTTTGTGTTTCTTGTTCATTGGTTGATTTGTTCGGGTGATTTTCCTACTACTTTTATGTGTTGATATATTAGTAGGCTCGTTAATGGAGGAAATTATTTGGGATAGCTGAAGTTGTTTGCATAATAAGCTATACTTAATGATTTGATTGTGGATTATTTTTATTATGTTAACTAAGCCAGACTCAGGCACTTACCATATCTTAGTTTATAAGCTATACTTAATGATTTGATGTCTATACTATCGCCAATACATTATAGAATCCAATTCGAGTTTAAGTTTTTTTTTTTTGTTTTTATGGGAGATGGTTTTTTATTGATTTAAATTGTAAAATTAGAACAAGGGTATTGCTGTTTTAGTAATTTTTTTAGGAAAATACTAGTTTTATTAGCATCGAGATAAAACAAGAGAATAACACGGTAATTATTGTATTTTGTCTTTTTGCTCAGGTAATGCTAGATACAGTGGGTGCTGAGATGCAAGTCGTCAACAAGAAAGAGACGCCTATTTCGCTCACTGCTGAGGAGTCTGTTATTCTGACACCTGACAACGGTCAGGAAGCTACCCCTGAAGTACTGCCAATCAACTTTGCTGGACTATCTAAGGTTATACTTTCACACCCTCATCTTTATACTAGTTGTTTAAACTGTTTGCAAGGGTTCACAAGGCAAACCATTTTATGCAGGGAAATGCGATTCATAAATTTGCTCATAATTTTGAAATTATCCACTTTAGTCGTACAAGTATCAATTTATAACATAGCGACCAGCCATGGGAGCATGCACTTATTGAGATTGCCATCTACATTCTGAACAATCAGCTGGTAAGGGAATGCTCCCTCCGTCCGGAAATAAACGTTCTCATTTCGTTTTTGGGTTGTCCCAAAATAATGCCCACTTTCTACATTTAACACATTTTTCATCCTTCTCTTCCAGTCATACCCTTAGTATTTCTTACGTATGTCTACCAACCATTTCCATGGTAAATGTTCCTTGGTGCATGTTTTCATAATTATTTTTATCTTTATCTCTTTTTTCTTCAACACATTTTATTTCTCTCACTTTACATTGGCTGTTTGGAAATGAAAAATAATTACTGTAATAAAAAATTGAAAGTAATTACTCCGGTTTTATTGCGATGGGTGTATTTGGAAACTAAAAATTTTATTAATCAGCATCTAACAAAAGACGGCATTTATTTTGGGACGGAGGGAGTATTTAACAAGAAATTATCAGCCTTTTGAAAACGTAATGAGTTTTTTTCTGAAATTAAAATTGTAGGCTTTGTAGTTTCAAAGAATCATTTTTGGGGTTAAAAATAAGTTCCTACACATGTAGGGAAGTTATCTATTTGGTTGATGCGCTTTTTGATACACCAGTGAAGTCAAATACGAGTGTTAGACTGCTGATAAACGCTGATGAAAGAGCAACAGGATAAGCACTATATTGCCTTCATTTTGATCTTTGTCCAGCATTGGTGATATGCAGGCAGGCCGTTTCTTGTACAATGGATGATCATTCTGATGGAATTTTGTAGTAATTAAATTCCTTTTCCTGGCAACGCAGGCTGTGAAGAAAGGAGATACCATTTTTATAGGTCAATACCTGTTCACTGGAAGTGAAACAACTTCAGTTTGGCTAGAGGTAAGAACTAGATCGCCTAGATACTATAAAAGCATGATTTCATGTGACTTGTGCCTTACTGGAAGTACTGTTGGTGGTTGTGCAGGTTGATGCAGTAAAAGGTGAGGATGTGGTTTGCCAGATAAAAAATTCTGCAACATTGGCTGGATCATTATTCACCTTACATGCCTCCCAAGTTCGTATTGATCTGCCTACCCTCACTGTTAAAGATAAGGAGGTAATTTGGTGTTGAATACAATGGTTTGCACCTGTTTACCTTTTCATATTCATTATGTTTTTCCCTTCTATATGTGGCCTTTATGTTCTTCATCACCAGGTGGGCTCTGGTGGCATCACTCCTTCCCTTAACCCCCAAGTGCTCTTAGTTATTCATCATGTTTTCCACATGCACTCTAACAGCACCAAGGAGGTCACTGTTGCAGTAGGCATGCATATTGCATCGTAGGATATGGATTAAATAAAAGAAACCATAATTAATATCTAAACAACAACAAGAAGAAAGTCTTAGTCCCAAAATAATTTGGGGTCGGCTAACATGAATCCTCATATGTCATCGTGAAAGAAAAAAATGTAAATAAAATAAAATAAAAATAGTGGTAATAAAAGAGTAAATATATAATAGGAAAAAAAAAGCATCAACCCCCTTCACCCACATGAATTTTTGCCCTCCACTCCGGCATGTTTAACGCCATATTTTCATCAAATAGAAGTAAACTCATCGTTTTCAGTCACCCTAATCCAAGTTTGCTTGGGTCTTCCTCTGTCCCTCGCCATTTTATCACTTCTCCACTCTTCAGGCCTCCTAACCTGTGCATTACTCGGTCTCCGTCTCACATGACCAAACCACATTAGACGATTCTCCCTCATTTTATCCTCAATGGGCGCAACTCCTACTTTACCCCTTATCACCTCATTCCTTGATCAATCATTCCTCGAAAATCACAGCCGCGAGGTGCATCTCGGACACGTCCCTAGAAATGCCTTCCACCGGTGTCCTGAGGCCTGAGCTTTGATGTCAGCAGGATATTTCGCCTTTCCCACCCCTGTCTGCTCGTAGCATACGCATCTTTGCTACATTCAGTGGCATAAAGCAGTGCCGGCCTAATTGCCATGCGGTAGAATTTTCCCTTTAATCTATGAGGCATGCCGGAATCCCATAGAAACCCTGTGACACTCTTCCATTTTAACCACACTCTTCCACTTTAACCAACCTTCTTTAATCCTATGAGCCACATCTCCATCTAATTCTCCATCCTTTTGAATAATAGATCAAAGATAGCGAAAAAACTCAGAAACTTGGACAATCTTTCCATCGAATGTGATCACCCCTGGCTCCCTACTTCCAACTCTGCTAAACTTACACTCCAAATATCCAGTCTTGCTTTTGCTCGGTCTAAAATCTCGAGATTGCAAAGTGTGTCTGCACAACTCCAATTTACTTTTAACACCCTCCTTTGTCTCATCAATCAGCACAATATTATTTGCGAATAACATAAACCATGGTATAACATAACCTTGATGCACTCCAATAGTAATAGGGAACTCTTCTGTCTTCCCAACACTAATCCGTACACTAATGCACAACACTAATCCGTACACTAATGCTAACTTCATTATACATGTCCTTGATAATATCAATATATTTCTTTGAAACATCTTTCTTTGCTAAAGCCCACCAAAGTACCTATCTTGGCACTTTATCATACGCCTTCTCCAGATCGATGAAAATCATATGCAAATCTTTATTTTTATCCCGATATTTCTCCATGGTCTGTCTAATAAAATAGATTGCCTGCATAGTCGATTTTTCGGGCATAAATTCAAATTGGTTATTCGAAACATTCACAATTCTCCTTAGCCTTTATGCAATCACTCGTTCCCAAAGTTTCATAGTATGACTCATTAGTTTGATCTCCCAATAGTTAGCACAATCTTGGATATCACCTTTGTTCTTATACAAAAGGATCAGAGTACTTTTCCTACACTCCAATGGCATTGTGTTGCTTCTCCATATCTTGTTGAATAGTGTTGTTAACCAATCTATTCCCCTCTCCCCAAAACATCTCCAAACCTCAATTGGTATCCCATTCGGCCCTACGGCTTTCTTCAATCCTATTTTTCATTGTCATTTCCACTTCACTCTCCATATCTTGTTGAATAGTGTTGTTAACCAATCTATTCTCCTCTCCCCAAAATATCTCCAAACCTCAATTGGTATCCCATTCGGCCCTACGACTTTCTTCAATCCTATTTTTCATTGTCATTTCCACTTCACTCTTTTGAATTTTTCGCATAAAATCTCGATTAATCATACTTGAAGGGATATTTAAATCTCCAATATCCTGCTCTTGATCGCCATTGAATAAGGTATTAAAGTACGAACTTCATCTATCTTTTATCTGCTTATCCCCGACAAGAACTCTTTGGTATAAATCCTTCACACATTTAACCCTTCCAATATCTCGTGTTCTCTTATCCCTTGTACGAGCAAGTCTAAAGATGTCCTTTTCCCCTTCTTTTGTATCCAATCTATCATAAAGTTCCTGATTCACCTTTGCTCTTGCGTCTATTACTACTTTATTTGTTTATCTTCTAGCCTCCTTATACTTCTTATAGTTCTTATCGCTACTGCATTTTTTCAATAATTTGTAGCATTCTCGCTTGCTCTTTATTGCTTGTTTTACTTACTCGTTCCACAATAATGTGTCATTACTTGGTGGCACACTTCATTTAGATTGTCCAATGACTTCTTTCGCCACCTGCTTCATTCCTTTCCCCAAAACCAAAACCTCCATGAATGCTGTTAAAGTCGTTTCGACTAGACCCCACATGTCCGTTAAGATCGCCACCAATGGCTAATTTCTCACCACTAGGTACCCGTTGCACTACCTACTCCAAATCTTTCCAAAACTCTTGTTTAATAGATGCATCCAATCCTACTTGTGGTGCATAGGCACAAATAATAGTTATAATCTCATCACATATCACAAGTTTAATACCAATAATCGGTCACTCTTCCTGTACACTTCCACCACATAATTAATATCTAAAACAATTAGAAATTCAATTGATGATATCCATTTCAGGTTATTAGCTCATGGGGAGTTGCAAACAAAATTGACTTTCTTTCTCTATCATATACACGTCATGCAGAAGATGTTCGTGCTGTAAGTGCCATTCCTTACTGCGTCATTCTTGTTCTTGTTTATGTACTTTCTTCTATTTTGTTTTCTCTTTCAGTTTTGCTGGCTGTTCATATAACTCACATATTCTTCTTCTCCTTTATATACTGCAGGCACGCGAATATCTCTCAAAGCTTGGTGATCTTAGTCAAACTCAAATTTTTGCAAAAATTGAAAATGTAGAGGTTAGTTAGACTTTTTAAACTCTTACATTAGTCTAGTTTCCATCTGCAATGTATTTGGTATTGTGCAATAGTAAGTGATGATACTGGGAGTATTTAAATGTATCTGTTTTCAGGGTTTGACTCACTTTGATGAGATCCTTCAAGAGGCAGATGGTATCATTCTTTCACGTGGAAATCTTGGCATAGACCTTCCACCTGAGAAGGTAATTTTTCGTAAACTATTACTCCCTCCGTCCCATTTGAAATTGCGAAAAAACCGTCGTACACTTAGATTAAGGAGTAGTATATAATATTAAGTGTGAGTGTGGATAATGGGATAGGAGAGAGAAAGTGGGGGTAGGGAATAGTAAGTGGGTAGTTGTTGTGAGCATAGTTGTGAAAGGCTAGCGCCTTCCTCGCCCGCCTCGCCATTTTGGCGCCTCTAAGGGTTGACCGCCTTTTGATTTTATGGCGGGCTGTTGTGCGCCTTTTTGGCCGGAGCGACACCTTTCTTGGTTATGGCGAGAGGTGTGTGGCGTCCGCCTTTGTCAAAAAGGCATAATAGGCGTATGTGTAATGTTAAACTAAGTCTCTAGGTATGTAATTATACGCTTGAAATTATATGTTACCTTAATTTCATGTATTATTCTCTTTTCTATCATGGTTTAAAATTTATTTTACGATTTTAAACTACTTATTTACTAATTTGAACATCAAATGTGTTTTTTGTCTTAAAATTCTCTTTTTTGGGGGTTTTAATTGCGTTAACCTGCTATTGCATGTGAAATTTTGACCTTTATTTAATAAAAAATTCTTGTTCATAACATGTTTAGGCTTTGTTTAGTATATCTTACATATGTATTATTTTACTATTTTGTTTATTCTATTTTTTCATCTTGTTCGCTTTTCGGCCGCCTTTCAACCGCCTCGCCTTTCGCCTTTCCTAGTAGGCTCTCGCCCGCCTCTCGCCTTTCGCCTTTAACAACTATGGTTGTGAGTATGACAAGTGGGCCCCATTATGTAAAAAGTATTAAAAACTTTCCATTTTGAGATTTTGCAATTTTAAGTGGGACACCCAAAATGGAAATTTTTGCAATTTCAAATGGGACGGAGGGAGTATTTGATGACGTTCCCTTCGCGCTGACGCTAATCCTGTTCTACTTGGCCGATACAGATAGGCTGTATAGATGTATGTTCTTGTCCTTTTCTTTTCAAGATGAATCATTACTACTCAGTCTTGCTCATTCTTAAAACAATTCTATAGAAAACCCTTGTATAACAAAAAGTTAGACGTAGGATGCAATATGCATGGATGTATGTCCCTCCTGTTGCTAATTGTTGAAATATTTTCAGGTGTTTTTGTTTCAAAAGGCTGCTCTTTACAAGTGTAATATGGCTGGTAAGCCAGCTGTCGTCACTCGTGTTGTGGATAGCATGACTGATAATTTGAGACCAACTCGGGCAGAAGCAACTGATGTTGCTAATGCTGTATTGGATGGTAAATCTTTCTATATAACTTGAGCTTGTTATTTGTGTTGAGTTCTACTGTCAGTATTGTTGGTTTCAGTTGAGGAGCCTCATGCGTGTCGATGGGGGAAGTTACCCCCATTTGATTTTTACAAAGAAAAAAAATATAGTAATGTAATTTTGGAAAAATATTATTAAATTTGGAATTTTAATGTTAAATTCTCCCATTTCTGTCAACAAAAAAATACACTATCATTTTTTTTGGCCCTCTCAAAAATAAAATAAAATAAAATAAAATCTGGCTCTGCCACCGGTTGGTTTCTCTATTTTCCTTATGAATGTTTGTTGGGGGTTTCATTGCCAATCACTAGTTTTTACGTTGTCTGAATGCAACATGTATACTCTGCACCCATTTCTGATCTTTTGTCATCCCAATTGACCAGGAAGCGATGCAATTCTTCTTGGGGCCGAGACTCTGCGTGGCTTGTATCCTGTTGAGACAATCTCTATTGTTAATAAGATTTGTTCTGAGGTATGCTTTCGAAAAATGGATTTACGTTCCCTTTTCGATGATATAAACATGCATGACCTATCTTTCAATGTGTTTGTTACCCACTCGGACTTTCCCTCTTATAATTAAGAATCATGTAACACTTGTGAGTTCTTGCCCTCTTTCGTGTTACGTTTTGCATTATTTTAAATTTCAAACGTGATTTATATTCAATTCCATATTATCTGATAGATTTAGCAGTCCATATTTGATGGTGCAAGCTCAAAATATACTCATCTTTTTCTACACATCTTAATATCGCTGGTTAATGTGTTAAGTATTGACCAAGATAAAGAGCAAAACATCAAATTTCGCAACCTGCCAAAATTAGTTGTACACAAATCTTTTAATAAAGGACTTGTGTTAAAGCCTGTTTTGTTGCAATTGGATTTTCAGATTCTATGTTCAGCAGTAACTAGAAAAGAATAACATATGAGAAACAGACTTATTAACTTAATACGAAAGATGCACCGACTACGGGTGTCTTCACATTCCTCAATTTTAAAGTTGGATTTTCACCAAGTGAAGCTAGAAGACAAAGGTAAATGAGAGAGGGAGGTGAATCAGGTGTCCACTGCCAGATATTAGATAATCTGATATGGAAGGTTAGTGTTAGGGTACAGATAATATCAGACAAAATTATATAAAAACCATATATTTGCTCTTTAAATCTATAACATCAGTTTTAGGAATAAAAGGATTGGCAACTTGCTGACATACGAACATTTTTTCTTGAAGAAGGGCACAAAATGTTTTTTTTTTTTTCAAAAATCAGAGTGAAGAAATAAATATGAAATTCAATCCTTGCGCATCATCACATCCTAGCATCATCATATCTAGGATTAACCATGTGGGTTGAACTCTATATTTATTTCTTCACATTGATTTGAAAAATATTGTGTGCCTTCTTCATGAAAAATGGTTTATATGTTTACCAATTGCCAATCCTTTTGTTCCTAAATCTGATGTTATTGAATTCAAAGTGTGAATCTACAGGTTTTATAATTCTGTCTGATATTATGTTACCCTGACAACGACCTCCCAAACCGCAAGACTTTATATCTGTGCATCTATCATAGTAAGCGGACAAGTGTTGTTTCATATATGTTACCCTTTTCTAGTTACTGTTGAACCTAGAAGCTGGAAAATCCACTTGTAAAGAGAAGAGTTTAACGCAAGGCCTCCTTCTAATTAAGATCTGTGTACATTTATTTTTTTACAGGTTCTGATATTTAACATTTTTCTCTTGATCAAAATTTAACACATTAAGCAGCGATATTGAGATGTAACAAAAATACTGCTTTTGTCATGTATCAATCGCCCATTACAGAATAGTGAGATGTATGTAAAGTTGCAAAACACTCTACCTATATAAAAGATGTATCAGGATAATATATTTGCTGCAGTGACATGAATGTAAGGAACACCCTGAGCATGATATTATAGATATTATGAATACTTCTCTTTTCACTCTACTTACAAGTACTCGTACTATTTTTGTACCTCAACTGACATGGATATAAGCTTATAGTAACAAACAAGCATTGTCTTTTTAAATTTTATACAGGCAGAAAAGGTTTTCAATCAAGACTTGTACTTCAAGAAGACTGTCAAATATGTTGGAGAACCGATGTCACACTTGGAAGCGATCGCTTCTTCTGCGGTATTTCCTCTTCCTGTTGCATGTTTGCTTTTCCATTATTTTGCTGAGCAAAGACGAAGAAAAAAGTTTGGCTATATATATCAAAATTGGGTTCTGATCGTTGATATATTCTATTGCATAGGTTCGAGCTGCTATTAAGGTGAAGGCGTCTGTTATTATTTGCTTCACTTCATCTGGAAGGGCTGCAAGGTATATTTTTGATCTAGTATGGTTGTATGTGCTTTATGTGCCTTTTGATTGTCTTAGATTTCAGAACCATTGATGTGAGTTTTAGTTTTTAAAAACTGGCTATAGTTTTATTAGTTACTCTTTAGAGAAATGCTTATGTTACTCTAAAACACTTGGCATTGCCTTTAGTGTGTAGGTATCTAAAATGGAAATATATTCTCGCTCGTTGTTTCAATTAAATTGTCCGTAAGATTTAGAAGCTGAAAAGTACATGTTGCAATGCAGACTAATTGCGAAGTATAGGCCAACAATGCCTGTTCTGTCAGTTGTTATTCCTCGGCTGAAGACTAATCAATTACGGTGGAGTTTCAGTGGTGCATTTGAGGTATACTCCCTGCTCAAGTAGCTTACCTGTTACAGAAGGTCCACTAGTGTTTCCATACTAGCTGAAGTGTAATCATCATTTATATTTCATGTACACTTTTATTGGTATAATTGTTCACTTTAGGGACAAATATAATCCATCTGTTTCTGTCTTTTGACTAAAGTACTTGCACATCATTATTATTATACTCTCTCCGTCTCATAGTCATAGTCCCATTTGACTATTCAAACATTTTAACAAACTATGTTCATTTACATCATTAACCTTAATGCGGTTTATTTATAACTGAGTTACTCTCTTTCTCTCCCTCTTCTTCCTTGGTGAGCTCTCATCCGCCCCCCCCCCCCCTCTCTCCCTCTTCTTTCTTAGTGGTCAATTTTGGAAGTTTATTGATTTTAAGCTATCAATTTTAGAAATGCGACTGCCTTTTTGGGATAAACAAAAATAGTAATGGGATGGACTATCTTTTTGGGATGGAGGTAGTATTATTTATTTTTTATACGGAGTATTTTAATTATAGACTGTAGGGTAGTGAATATGGATGAAGGACTTCCTTAAAAAATTGACTTTTAAGCATTTTTACTAGCATATGTACACCCATCACTTGCTTGAGTAGAAACATCATATATATGTACACGTGATCTGGGTGCAAATCTGCAAACCCCCCGCCCAACACTCAGTTCGAGATGGAGGGAGAATTATAGGCAGTTGTCATTTTGAGTGTAGTTGTACTTGGAGGCCATGAAAAGTCGTTATTTCCTTGTCTCTAATAAAGTTCGAGTCTCGGTATTTTTTCTACATTTTCATTTAATGTTCAGTGACCATTTTGGACAAATCACATGATATTAAAGCTAACCTTTAGCTAAATGTCCAGGCAAGACAATCACTTATTGTCAGAGGTCTTTTTCCCATGCTCGCTGATCCTCGACATCCTGTAAGTTGTTATTTTTTCTTTAACAATGTTTAAATGTTCTTAACTTCTTATTTAATGTTTGTATTTTACCCTTCATGCATTCCATGGTTTATAACATACTCTCTCCGTCCCATAATAAATGTCGGATTTGACTTTCTTGGATCAACTTGATTGAATTTTGACCAAAATTGTGTGAATTTTGACAATCTGCATAAAATAGTAAAAATTGTTATTGATAGCATTGTTAATGGTGTATCAATATGACGATTTAGAACTCCATGAAGATCATTACTACAATTTTATAAAATTGTGGTCAAAGTTCAATCAAGATGACCGATATATGATATTTGTTTTGGGACGGAGGTAGTAAAGTAGTGTCGTGCTTTGTAATATATGGATGGATAAAGTAAAATTTTCGGATGAAGTTTGTAAGCTGATGTCTTGCAACTTAATTGCAGGCTGAATCAACAAGTGCAACAAATGAATCAGTCTTGAAGGTTGCCCTTGACCACGGAAAGTCTTCTGGAGTAATAAAGTCCCATGACCGGGTAGTTGTTTGCCAGAAAGTTGGAGATGCTTCTGTCGTTAAGATCATTGAGCTGGAAGATTAGAGCACGTAAAATTGGCGTTGGATTAAACGCAACAATTGTGAGGTTCAAAACTTTAAGGTTTTGGTAAACTTAATCATATAGTTGTTACATAAATTATATGAATAGAATCTGGGGAAAATTTTGTTTTAGGAAATTGAAGTGATGATAATTATTAAATGATTCCCAATTCAAGCAGCAATGTCCACTATGAAGTTTGATTCCCAGTTATTTAATAAATTTGGCTGGTGGTTTTGGGAAATTTTTAAAAACCATGTTCTTGTGCTTGATGCTGTGTTTCAGTTCCAAAATATTTGTTAGATTTTTCACATGTGAATACTCCCTCCGTCCCCTTCACCCAAATGAATGTACAAAAAAATTTCAATTTGCTCACTGATCAATGCCAAATTTGAAAAAAAAATTAACATTCATTTTGGGATTTTGGGACAGAGGGAGTATAATATATTAAATTACCTTAAAATAATTTAATTATCTAATTAATGTACAAGAATATTCACAAGTATAATTAAATAAGGTTATATTCCCTCCGTGTCTAAGTAATTAATGTACAAGAATATTCACAAGTATAATTAAATAAGGTTATATTCCCTCCGTGTCAGGTGAATGGAGACTTATTTCTATTTTGGGTCGTCTCACGTGATTGGAGACTGCCCAAAATAGAAAAAATGTTGCGAGTGTAATAGTAAAATAGGAGAGAGAATGAGTGGAGGGAATAGTAAATTATAATGGTGTTGTGAGTATTAAAATAATGTAGGAGAGAGAATGAGTGGAGGGAATAATGCTTTTTCTTAGATATTGTGCCCATATTTTTTATGTCCATTCACGTGACACGGAGGGAGTACATTGATAAGCAATGATAAAAGTGTAAGTAAATTTGTTTTTTCAAATTAAAATTATGTCTTCATAAAGGAAATTAAAAGGGAGATTTGTTTTTTCCGTTTCAAATAAATACTTTGAAAAAATGTACTTCTATAAAAAAAATTATTTCCTTCATTTTAAAAATGAATATTATTTTCGACCCAAAAAGAATAACCAAAAAATAATACTATATTTTTTTTCCTAAAAAATGAACATTACTTTCTTCACAACAATGAATATTTTAAAAAATAATACCACTTCATTTACCCTATTAAAATTATTTTTGAAAAGAAAAAATTGGAAAGTGAGATCATTTGAAATAAATAAATAACCAAGACAGTTATTTTGGTTGTGCCAAAATTATAGATCTGAAATTGCTCCTACCTTTTTGCAGACATTCAATGGTGAAATTATGGCATATTTTTTCCTTTTTAGCCTATTAATTTGAGCTGAGATGAATTTCATATATATTAAATTAATTATATTCAACAAAGAAACTTGGCTAATCTACTATATATAATAGCAAAAGTTTTTCAAGCTCCTAGAAACTCCAAGTGGTACAATATCATTGGTCAATCTTTCCATCATCCACCAATCACAATCATCCATTTGAAATTCAAAACTAAAACTAAGTTTAAAACAAAGAATAAATGAAAAATTATAGATATCACGTATAAAATCAAAACTAAAATTAAATTCAATAAAAATAAAAAATAAGGATTTTTTCTTAAATAAAATACGAAAAATCAAACCTTAATTAAAAGAACAACAATAGAAAAGAAACTTTAAGAGCATAATAAAAATAGAGAGATCCCACAATTAAATCAAAACAAATATGAAAACTTACTAAAGAAAATGAAACTCAAACTAAAATCATTATTGAAAAAAAGAAGCATAAGCAATAATATAAAATTAAATTTTAATTAAAATAAAGCAATGAAAAAGGCATTAAACATAATCACAATAGATAAAAGTAAAATTAAAAAATAAAAAAAATTCGAATTTACCAAAATAAAATCACTATTAAAATAAATAAAACATTATGAAATAAAATGTAGAAAGAAATACAAAAATTCTAATTCTAATTAAAAAATAAATAAATTAAAACAAAAAACAATGTAAAACGTTTTCACAAAACAAAAATAAATAAATATAATCAAAACATATATGAAAATTTACAAAGTAAAATAATACTATAACGAAAATCAATGTCAACACAAAAAAGTAAATAAACATCTATATAATATATTAAAAGACAAACATTTAGAGCCCTCACATTAAGCCATGTCACTATTATGACATGGCATTATGTAATTCTCCCATTGGTCTTAGTTTCAAAGATTTTTTATTTAATAAATTTATTTTTCATTTAATAAAAGGTTAATGTTTATAAGTTAAATATTTATACAGTAAATTATTCCCATTTAAGCTCAATCAAAATTTGAATTTTGAAATCAAATTTTGAATTTTCAGAAAACGGGAGACAATTAGTAAATAAGGAAATGTAACTCTTCAAAACTGGATCGATTAATATTTTATTCAAATGCATATTTTTTGTTTTTTAAATTTTTATTTATAATTCATTTTGAGACAGAAGAAGTAGTACTATAATTATGATCCATATACATACAAATTTATTTTATAAATTTAAATCTTTGGTATATAAATTAGAAATAGTTACAATAATATATAGTCTAATAAATGAATACTTTTTTTATTTTAAGCAAAATAAAATTGATCAATTATTTTTATTTTGAGACGAATGAAATATTAATGTAATGATCTATATACATGCAAGAGTCTTATAAATGGGAATTTAAAATATAGTCAAAGAGTAACGGTCCAAAAATAAATATTATTTTATTAAAATAATTTATTTATAATTCATTTTGTGATGAAAGAAGTAGTATTATAATGATCCATCTATATAATATATTAAAAGATAAAAATTTAGAGCCCTTACATTAAGTCATGTCACTATTATGACATGGCATTATGTAATTCTCCCATTGATCTTAATTTCAAAGATTTTTCATTTAATAAATTTATTTTTCATTTAATAAAAGGTTAATGTTTATAAGGTAAATATTTATACAGTAAATTATTCCGATTTAAGCTCAATCAACATTTGAATTTTGAAATCAAAATTTGAATTTTCAGAAAACGGGAAAGCAATTAGCAAATAAGGAAATGCAACTCTTCAAAACTGGATCGATTAATATTTTATTCAAATGCACATTTTTTGTTTTTAAAATATTTATTTATTATTCATTTTGAGACAGAAGAACTAGTACTATAATTATGATCCATATACATACAAATTTATTTTATAAATTGAAATATTTGGTATATAAATTAGAAATAGTTACAATAATATAGTCTAATAAATGAATAATTTTTTTATTTTAAGCAAAATAAAAATTGATCAATTATTTTTATTTTGGAACGAATGAAATATTAAAGTAATGATCTATATACATGCAAGAGTCTTATAAATGGAAATTTAAAAATATAGTCAAAGAGTAATGGTCCAAAAATAAATATTATTTATTAAAATAATTTATTTATAATTCTTTTTTAGATGAAAGAAGTAGTACTATAATGATCCATCTATATAATATATTAAAAGACAAACATTTAGAGCCCTCACATTAAGCCATGTTACTATTATGACATGACATTATGTAATTCTCCCATTGATCTTAGTTTCAAAAAATTTTCATTTAATAAATTTATTTTTCATTTAATAAAAGGTTAATGTTTATAAGGTAAATATTTATACAGTAAATTATTCCGATTTAAGCTCAATCAACATTTGAATTTTGAAATCAAATTTTGAATTTTCAGAAAACGGGAAAGAAATTAGTAAATAAGGAAATATAACTCTTCAAAACTGGATCGATTAATATTTTATTCAAATGCACATTTTTTATTTTTAAAATTTTTATTTATAATTCATTTTGAGACAGAAGAAGTAGTACTATAATTATGATCCATATACATACAAATTTATTTTATAAATTGAAATATTTGGTATATAAATTAGAAAAATAGTTACAATAATTTAGTCTAATAAATGAATACTTTTTTTTATTTTAAGCAAAATAAAAATTGATCAATTATTTTTATTTTGGGACGAAATAAATATTAATGTAATGATCTATATACATGCAAGAGTCTTATAAATGGGAATTTAAAAATATAATCAAAGAGTAACGATCCAAAAATAAATATTATTTTTTTAAAATAATTTATTTATAATTATTTTTGAGATGAAAGAAGTTGTACTATAATGATTCATCTATATAATATATTAAAAAATAAACATTTAGAGCCCTCACATTAAGCCATGTCACTATTATGACATGTCATTATGTAATTCTCCCATTGGTCTTAGTTTCAAAGATTTTTCATTTAATAAATTGATTTTTTATTTAATAAAAGGTTAATATTTATAAGGTAAATATTTATACAGTAAATTATCCCGATTTAAACTCAATCAATATTTGAATTTCGAAATTAAATTTTGAATTTTCAGAAAACGGGAAAGCAATTAGTAAATAAGAAAATGTCTCTTCAAAGCTGTATCGATTAATATTTTATTCAAATGCACATTTTTTGTTTTTAAAATTTTTATTTATAATTCATTTTTCTCAAGGTGACATTATCGTGGGTAGAGTGAGGGGGATGGTTAACAAATATTTTCTTTGGTATTTTGTTATTTCATTTAATACTTTGAGATTTATGATTAATAATCTGATTAAAACTATCAAGTTTAATTATTTTCATTCCAGTGTTGCATATGGATGCCATGACTTATTTATTTTCATAATCTTTTCTAATCAGAAAATGACCCACAAGAGAAATTATAACATTTTGCTTGATGACTAAAGCTTTGATAACTATATTCAAGGGAGCAACTAATATTTTGTTTTGGTAAATGGTTGTCAGGTGGTTGAAACTTGAAATGTTGGTATGATTTTGACACATTTATGAATTATGGGTATGCATAATTCAGATTTATAATAATCACAACTTGAGTATTATCTGAAATGCTTCATAAGATCCTGAGTCGTGCTTCCTTGATGTATCTTGATTGTGCATTCAAAAATTTTTATATCTTTTCCATCTCTTAAAAAATCGGTGAGCAAGTGTACACACATTTTTTTTATAATAGAAATAGATATATGTGACCAAAATATGTTTGGTTATCCCAACACATATAGGCTAAATGGAGTTATTCTGAATGTAGTAAAATAATTTTCTATGTGTACATGATACTCTCTCCGTCTCAAAATTATCGTGTCAATTTTTTTATTGTTGAATATAAACCTAACA
Source organism: Adenophora triphylla var. japonica (assembly GCA_022495995.1). Classification (NCBI taxonomy): domain Eukaryota; kingdom Viridiplantae; phylum Streptophyta; class Magnoliopsida; order Asterales; family Campanulaceae; genus Adenophora; species Adenophora triphylla. The sequence continues at coordinate 69,993 of JAFEMH010005399.1, forward strand.
TATTGTTTTCGTTTATTTAAATGAAATTACAGATTATGACAACAAGTAATAATAAGCCTAATTATGTCCGTCAAATTTCGACGGGTTACTCACCAGTTATAGACAACAAAAGCAAACCTCAAGCAAGAGCAATTTCAAATCCCAAATGAATGAAACCACATCAATTTTTATATAGAATTCGAAATTGTTATGACAATAGCCAGGGCCAGCCCTATCATTTTAGGGGCCCTGTAAAATTAGACCCCAAAAATATAATAAAAAATAAAAAATATATTATAGTCTTATTTTATAAACATTCTGATAAGTAAATAATAATAAAAATAAAAGATATATTATACTCTTATCTCATTTTAGGGGTCTTGTTGCATATGTGACTGTACTCTCACACGCCTTCATATCGTTGCCTTTCTTAAGCCCATTTTGCCTACTCCTTTAATGTCGTTCCATTACCATTATTCTCTAAGTTGGCCCCCTATCCATTGGGTTCGGCCCATGACTAGTTAGTGGGCCTAAGTCCTGGCGCTTGGGCCCAATTCATTTTATAAGGTCGCATCATAAACATAACTAATTTCATACTCCCTCCGTTTCGCTAGTAATTGCACAGTTACTGTTTAAGCGTGAATTAAGGAAAAAAATACTGGAGAAAATGTTGTGAGTATGAAAAGTGAGGTTGGAAAGAGAAAGTGGGGTATGAAATAGTGATTTGATTGGTGTTGTGAGTATAAAAGTAAAGTATGAAATAGAATTAGTGGGTGGAATAGTAAAGATTCTTTGCCATTTTAGAAAGTGTGCAATTTGTAATGAGACGCCCAATGAAGAAAGTGTGCAATTTGTAGCGGGACGGAGGGAGTACTCCCTCCGTCCCACGTAAATGCGGACTTATTTCCATTTTGGTCCGTCCCACGTAAATGTGGTCTGCCCAAAATGGAAACAAATATTCACTATTCCACCCACTCATTCTCTCTCCTACTTCACTTTTACACTCACAACATTCTCTCTCCTAACTATTCCTCACACTCATTCTCTCTCCTATTTAATTTTTCATACTCACAAACACCTCCTCCACCTATTTCTCTCTCCTACTTTTCCTTAATTCTCACACCCAAAAAGTTGGTTTGCATTTACGTGGGACGGAGGGAGTATATATTAAGAAATTAGTTTTTTAGCGATATATTAATAAATTAGTTGAAGTAGTTTAACTTTCTTGATTTTATAATTAAACTAGTCAGTAACCCGTCGATACTCGACGGGCATAATGAATCTAAAAATTAAATATTATAAAAACAACATGGTGAAATTAGGATGGAGAGAATAATACAATTTAAACAAATTAAATTTAACCCAATAAAATAAACTAATCTAATAATCTAAAATCTAATATGGGGGATAATGATAAGAGAAATCAGTGCATGCTCCAAGACAATGTTTCTATTTTCTACCATCATCACATTCTTTCGGATGAAGTAGTTAAACCGCTGTAGTTTGAATTTATTACGTTTAAAAATATTTTGTTTGCATTTAAAAGCTAAAATTTGTGTTTAAATCAAAATCTAAAATGAAACTCTTTATTGAATGTGACACATGGCGGCTAATAATTGGTGAACATAGAGCTGACTTGAAATTCCACGTGACGAGCTGTATGATCTTGAAATGTTTATGCTTTTATATATTATATAGATTGAATGACCATTATTGTCTCAAAATAAATGTTCTTTTAAATTTTTTGATTTATTTTTTTCATAATTCATTATATTTTTACAAATCTAAAATTTTGAAAATGAATTAAAAGAATGTTTATTATTTTTTCTAGATTAAAATTATTTTTTTTTTAAATGATTCTTAAATTTTGAAAAAAAATCATTCATTTTAGGATGGAGAGAATAATACAATTTAAACAAATTAAATTTAATTCAATAAAATAAACTAATCTAATAATCTAAAATCTAATATGGGGGATAATGATAAGAGAAATCAGTGCATACTCCAAGACAATGTTTCTACTTTCTACCACCATGACATTCTTTCGGATGAAGTAGTTGAACCGCTGTAGTTTGAATTTATTACGTTTAAAAATATTTTGTTTGGATTTAAATGCTAATATTTGTGTTTAAATCAAAATCTAAAATAAAACTCTTCATTGAATATGACACATGGCGGCTAATAATTGGTGAACATAGAGCTGACTTGGAATTCCACGTGGCGAGCTGTATGATCTTGAAATGTTTCTGCTTATATATATTATATAGATAGATTGAATGACCATTATTATCTGAAAATAAATATTCTTTTAAATTTTTTGATTTATTTTTTTTTCATAATTCATTATATTTTTACAAATCTAAAATTTTGAAAATGAATTAAAAGAATGTTTATTATTTTTTCTAGATTAAAATTAATTTTTTAAAAATGATTCTTAGATTTTGAAAAAAATAATTCATTTTAGGATGGAGAGAATAATACAATTTAAATAAATTTAATTTAATCCAATAAAAAAAACTAATCTAATAATCTAAAATCTAATATGGGGGATAATGATAAGAGAAATCAGTGCATGCTCCAAGACAATGTTTCTACTTTCTACCACCATCACATTCTTTCAGATGAAGTAGTTGAACCGCTGTAGTTTGAATTTATTACGTTTAAAAATATTTTATTTGGATTTAAAAGCTAAAATTTGTGTTTAAATCAAAATCTAAAATAAAACTCTTCATTGAATGTGACACATGGCGGCTAATAATTGGTGAACACAAAGCTAACTTGGAATTCCACGTGGCGAGCTGTATGAGCTTGAAATGTTTCTGCTTTTATATATTATATAGATTGAATGACCATTATTGTCTCAAAATAAATGTTCTTTTAAATTTTTTTATTTAATTTTTTTGTCATAATTCATTATATTTTTACAAATCTAAAATTTTGAAAATGAATTAAGAGAATGTTTATTATTTTTTCTTGATTAAAATTAATTTTTTTAAAATGATTCTTAAATTTTGAAAAAAATCATTCATTTTAGGATGGAGAGAATAATACAATTTAAACAAATTAAATTTAATCCAATAAAATAAACTAATCTAATAATCTAAAATCTAATATGGGGGAGAATGATAAAACAAATCAGTGCATGCTCCAAGACAATGTTTTTACTTTCCACCACCATCACATTCTTTCGGATGAAGTAGTTGAACCGCTGCAGTTTGAATTTATTGCGTTGAAAAATATTTTGTTTGGATTCAAATTAAAGCTAAAATTTGTGTTTAAATCAAAATCTAAATTGAAACACTTCATTGAATGAGACACATGGCGGCTAATAATTGGTGAACATAGAGCTGACTTGGAATTTCACGTGGCGAGCTGTATGGGCTTGAAATGTTTCTGCTTTTATATATTATATAGATAGATAGATTGAATGACCATTATTGTCTCAAAATAAATGTTCTTTTAATTTTTTTGATTTTTTTTTCATAATTCATTATATTTTTACAAATCTAAAATTTTGAAAATGAATTAAAAGAATGTTTATTATTTTTTCTAGAGTAAAATTATTTTTTTTAAAATGATTCTTAAATTTTGAAAAAAAAAATCATTCATTTTTTGATGGAGAGAATAATACAATTTAAACAAATTAAAATTAACCCAATAAAATAAACTAATCTAACAATCTAAAATCTAATATGGGGGATAATGATAAGAGAAATCAGTACATGCTCCAAGACAATGTTTCTACTTTCTACCACCATCACATTCTTTCGGATGAAGTAGTTGAACCGTTGTAGTTTGAATTTATTACGTTTAAAAATATTTTGTTTGCATTTAAAAGCTAAAATTTGTGTTTAAATCAAAATCTAAAATAAAACTCTTCATTGAATGTGACACATGGCGGCTAATAATTGGTGAACATAGAGCTGACTTGAAATTTCACGTGGCGAGTTGTATGATCTTGAAATGTTTCTGCTTTTATATATTATATAGATATGTAGATTAACATATCCTCATATCAAATGTGTAATAAATATTTACTTGTCTTTGAAAATAAATAATTAATTAGATTTTTTTTTGATAAAATATCATTAAATATGGTTGCATTTGGAGTCATTCTTATGTAGAACGTGTTCTACCCTAAAAGATGGTAGAACATGTTTTTTGTAATTGCTTTCTCTAATATTATCATGTGCCTATTCTAATATTAGAAAGTGTCTGTTCTTATGATATAACACTTATAAAACATTCAAATTGTTACTTATAAACATTTAAATTGACACTTTTAGTGACAGTGTTAAAGATTGTCCGTTGTAGTGTTAAGAATTGCCGGTTGTAATGTTAATGATTGTCGATTGTAATGTTAAATAATGTCGATAGTAGTGCTGAAACGAGTGCCTGTCCTAGTGTTAAAAAGTGCATTGTTGTAGTATTGAAAACTGTCTTTTACAGTGTCAAAAAGTGTCAGGTGAGTTTTTATAAGTTTCGATTATTTAAAAATGCCACCACACGTTTTGAAAAAGTTTCACGTATTTACAAAAATGTCACTTCGCATATTGAAAACACTTTATACGCTGATGCGAGCGTAGAAATAAGTAACGATTTTTATTTTTTTTAATTATATGAAATTTATGAGATTTTTCAAAGCACTATTTATATTTGCCATTTATGGAATAAAACAACTAAAGGTTTTAAATTGAGACAATTCAAAAAGAAAAGTAAGAAATTTAAATTGAGATGGAGGGAGTATATTGTTAATTTGTTGGGAATTTACCCCATAAGTTTCTTTAACTTCCTCATTAATTTATATACCCCACAAGTTATTATTTAGTAGTATAATACTGAATTTACTATGCAATATTTAAAAGTTATGATACATCATACTCAATACTGTCTCCTACCACCACCACCACTCACCGTCGCCGCCACTGGTTGAAATTTGGTCACTGAAATCCGGTCGTCGGTCGCCGGAATTTGATCGTCGATCGCCGAAATTCAATCGTCGGTCGTTAGCGCCACATGTCACCATCAATGTTGTATTATATGAGTATTCAATATTATGAATTATCATATACTCCCTCCGTCCCAGCGAAAGAGCCACAAAATTAGCCGGGCACACAAAATAAGAAATGTGATATAGGAAAGAGAAAAAGTTTAAATGTTGTGAGTATGAAAAATTAAATAGGAGAGAGAATGAGTGGGAGGTGATGTAAGAAAGAGAATGTTGTGAGTGTAAAAGTAAAGTAGGAGAGAGAATGAGTGGAGAGAATAGTGATTTAAGGTTTCCTTTTTGGGAAAGTGGCTTTTTAAATGGGACGCCCAAAAAGGAAATAAATGGCTTTTTCGTTGGGACGGAGGGAGTATGCAATATTATTATATAACAATAAAACATGATAATACAACTTGAAAATAAATTTATTGGGCATTCTCTCTAATTTTTTTATTGTATTTTTAAAAATAAATTAATGTAAATAAATAAGAAAAAACTTAAACGGATGAACTAATAAATCATTACTACTAATAAATTAGAGGAGGGCAGTAATCATACCACAAGCAAAATGCTAATCCCAATTCCTATGTGCTATTTTAGTTTAAATTTCACTAAATTTTATAGTTGCACTAACCGATGATATGTGGGGTGGGGCAACATTGTACACACACCAGTATCCAGTAGCATCCATTTATAAATTGCAACATTATTATGCTAATCAAATCAAAGGTTACTTGAATTTATTAAGGTCCGTTTGAATGCATTGATTTTGAATTTAATAAATATTCAAATTTTATAAAATTTAAATAATTTAGAATTTACTTTCAAAATCATAGTATTTTCATTGTTTGAATAATGCGTGAAATTCAATTGTAATTATACATTATACTTAAAATAAAAGTTTAATATTAAGTCAAGTATCTAGTTTAATCTAGTGATATATGGTTGTTAGTTATTATAAATAACAAGGGTTCAAACCTTCCTAACAACAAAAGTATAAAAAAAATTATACTCCCTCCGTCCCGAACCTTGGTGCCTAGTTTGATTTTTCACGTAAATTAAGGAGAGAGTATTATATTGAAAGTGTTGTGAGTGTGAAATAAAATAGGAGAGAGAATGAGTGGAGGGAATAGTAAATTATAATGGTGTTGTGAGTATTAAAATAATGTAGGAGAGAGAATGAGTGGAGGGAATAGTAAAGATTCCTTTCCATTTTAGGAAATGTGCACGTATGTTTGGGACGACCAAAATGGAAAGTGTGCACGTAGGTATGGGACGGAGGGAGTATTGTTTAAAATAAATAGTATATAGTGGTGGTGGTTAACGGCGGCGGGAGGTGGCTGTTGGCGGCGGTGGTGGTTGCCGGAGGTGTTGGTGGTGGCGGCGGTTGTCGGAGGTGTTAGCGGCGGCGGGAGGTGACACAAATGGTGGTGGTTGAAAGTTGTTGTGGTGGTGGTAAAAAGAACGTGAGTTGTTATTAATTGATCAAAATTTAGAATTTAAATTATTAGAATTTATGATGGAATTAGTTTTGTGGAATTGAGTGATTTAGAATATCAACACTGATGACGCCACAGCTTTTCGGGGTCAGGAGCGGTTCAAGGATATCTGGCTAGGATATTTTTGGTGGTTTGATGTACCTAGATCACAACACAAACAAGCACCGTTAAGGTCAAAGTTGGATGTTACTCCAACTCAGGCCCTCGGGTGTGAGAGTAAGAATACTGAGTAATAAGGCTTTGAATACCTTTGGAGTGTGTGTGTGTTTAGGTTTAGAGAGTAAAAGAGCTTACTCAATTGTATATGGAACTTACCTTGCCCAAGGGGGTAAAGGCCTTCTATTTATAGGCAATGCAATGGTGCTTGTTGAGGTAAGCATGAGATCGGCCACAGGGGCACTTTGGTATTTGACCGCCTACACGTGTCCGCCTAATTGGTCCTGTCGGGGAGGGAACATTGATCGTCCAAGGGACATGGTGAAAGGGACATGAGCCGTGTAGCCGGCTTATTGCATTAAATGGAATAGTAGGCGCCGGACCGAGCCGCATTGAATGCGTGATGGGGAGCCGGCAAGTGGCTGTCGAGCCGCGATAAGCTAACTTGCTCGGTAAGGCTTCGATATTAACCGGAAGCGGCATGTGCCCGCGGTCAATCGTTGTGCCGCGGTCAAAGATATAAGACGCGAGCACGGTTGATGCGGGCATGACTCATGCGGGCACAGATCCAGCGAGCATGGTTCCAAGGGTCCTCGACGGGGACGAACCGAGGAGGGACACGGTCTTGACCACAAGGGCCTATTTGCCCGCGGTCTTCCCTCCAGCGGTCTAGGAACTGCCACGTCACTGGTTCCTTGGACAAGACCGAGCGCGGGCCCGGTCCAGTAGATCTGGGCTCATCAATGGCCCCTAGCTCCAAGTGTGATTATTTATGGTCTGAGTGAGGAGCTACTAGAAGCTCGGTCTGCCTCGGTGCTCCTCGCGCGAGCACCAGTGTTAGCGTTTTTCCTTGTTTGTTGCTTGGCCCCATGGGCCAAAGGGAACGTTCGGGAGGCACCAGTGAGTGACACGTGGTCCCTTGCATGGCGTGCCTCCCGGTTAACAGGTGGGCCCCTTGGCAGATGAAAAGACGGGTTAGTGGTACGTCAGGGGTACGTGTCGCTCATCCAAGGGGGGGTAATAAATGCAAAAGGTATTTAATTTTCGAATTTTCAAACGTTTGGAGACGGTTCATGGTCCGAGGTTGGATTTGTGGGCTAATTAATACGGGTTAACCCGTATAGGTAAGCCTTATAAATACCAAACCCTTAAACCTCAAACCCTTTTTACCGTTTCCAAACCTTCAGAGAGCTTTTGAGAGAGAAATTTTGCTGCGACCTCCGTGCTACTGTTTTCCGAATCCACCTCTCAACCTTTCTCTCGTAAGTAATTTGTTGGGTGCTTTTTCTTCTTCATCTCCCTCTATTTTTCTTTTCCTGGTTTCTGAACAATGAGCACTCGAGAGTTTGGACCCCGCCGTCCCATAGAGTTAGGAGATGGGAGCACTCCAGATCTGTTTGCTGTTTGTAAACGGACAGGGGGGATATTTAGGAAGGTAGGCCATGGATGGCTTAGGTTATCCCTTGAGTGCTTCCAGTATTTCTGCGAAAAATCCCAATGGGGACCTTTTGTCCCACCCCGGTTGTGGGAGGCCAAAGATAAAAGGGTAAAAAGGAACGGTGATGTTTTGGTGTTGGGGGATACCAGTAGGCTGATAAATTTTGTGATGGGGGTTTTGTGCAGGTTTCCCCGCGAGAGAGGCTCGGCTTTGAACGCCATTGAACTAGTGAGGAGAGCGATTCGCGTCCCCGAAGTAGTTTGTGACTGGGAAAAGTGTGAGCTAATGGACCCCCATCAAACCAATGCTGCGCGGGCACCGGGCACAACTGAATGACCCCTTGGATGTCCCGCCCACGAGGACTTTGTATTTCCCAACGTGGTGCCGCGGCCCACAGTGCCGAACCCATTGAATTGAGTAGTAGTGAGGAGCTGGAGCCTCTGAATTTTGAGACTACTATAGGCGGGGAGGATGAGGATGAAGTGACCTCTGCCCGCGGTGATGCCACTGGTCTCTTTGGCTCGACGAGCACGGAGACCGAGGAGGATGACCGCGAGGTCGAACTTAGGAGGGCTGCGGGGACCTCTAAGAAGGCCGCTGAGACCACAAATATTGTAGATGCCTTTTCTGACCCTGACTCCGAGGAGGAGGTAGCTGAGGCCCCTGCCCGCAATAAAGGCAAACGGCCAGCTCTTGAGGCGAACCCTGGCCATGGCCGCAGTAAGAAAGCCAAGGATGTGGCTATCCTCAACTGGGAGGAGGATATTTATGAAGTGTACAATGTTGGACCGCAAGGTCTATCGTGTCCGCACCCTTGGGCACGTTCCGATAAAGGGGAAGGATAAGTTGAGGCAGGAGGCAGTAGCTGATGTCCGCGAGGATAATAGGGCCTTAGTTTTTTATGGTGCTCAATTCGAGAATGGCACGAGGCCGCCCTTGGATCCTTTCTACTATGAATTCACGGAGTTCATTGCCTCCCCATGAACCCGACTCCCAATGCCATCGGGGCCATTGTTTCGTTCATATTTGTTGCGAGATTCTTGGGCTATGAACCCACCCTAGCCGGGCTCTACGCTTACTATCGAACCAAATTCTCCGCGGCATTACGGGTTTGAAGGCTAGGAATTTCTCTACCAAGACCTTCTCTCCCCCTCGAACAAGTTTGACCAATGGAACCGAGAAGGATATCTGGTCATTGAGTCTAGGTTTGGATGGCCCTTTTCCAAGCCTCGAGTCCGGTCCGATGAAGGTGTCCTCTAGCGGCTATCCGGACCCGTCCTCTGCCGATGCTATGCGCCTTGCCATGAGAGGCATCGGCCCTTTACTTGGATAGCGGGGAGGAGCCCGTTTATGATGTAGGCACAATTGTAGTGGATGAGCCCTATTGATCTACTCGGGGTGGCTCCTCGCAGGGGAGGGCGCCCCACATTGCCCCCGAGTAGCAATAGAGTCGTTGCCTCGTGACCACGATTGGAGGGTGCACGAGCACTACCAATTTGAGGCGGATTGTAAGACACGCATCTTTGGGCGGCGAGTGCGATCCTCCCGAACTTATCGGTCTCTAGCATTTTCATATAGCTGTTTGCCAATTTATTTTTATCTTTGATTTTTTGACCGCATTCTAACCTTTTCTCTTTCCCTCCGAGTAGATCCGGAAGAATACAACTTCGATGGCTCCTCCTCTAAGTCTTGCTCAACCGAAGGCCAAGAACATGAAGGCCAACAAGGAAGCCGCCCGAAGAGGCGAGAATGAGATGGGTGGGGTCCCACCAAGGATAAGACGGTGCCCGTTGTTAGCGAGAAAGACGGGGATCCCCGAGCCTTCCCAAGACTATCCCTACTACGGGAATCTGCCTCCACTCCCCCGGGGTCCTCCTCCATCCAAGGCCAGAGGCTCCGCTCTCCCAAGCCGCACCATTCCTTAGGCCATCAAACGGATTCTCGGAAGAGAAATGAGAGGGATGGAGAGGCTGGGACGAGGGACAAAGGAAGGCTGCGAAGGTCGGGGATGCTCCTCCTCGGACTATGGCTTGCCCTGCGTGGCTTCGGCTTCTTCTCCCCCTGTTGGGGGCACACTGCTCATTTGCTTATCCGGTGGCCTCCTTGACCACCCGCGAGGAGACTGCGGCGGTTAGGAAGAGGTTGTCCGAGGTGTCTCCCATCACCGGGGGTGGATATCTACGCCCGAACTGCGCGATGCCTCCGTTGGGATCGGGGTGCGAACCGCCTATACTCTCCAGGACTTCTATAAAGGCATAGTTGTCGAGGAGAATGCCTCGCCACTGGTGGGGGATATAGGCCTCGCTCGGCCGAGGTAGATGCTCGCTTGATCTAATCTTTTGGCTTCACCATGTTTTTCATTGTATAACTTTTGACCTTTACGCCGCGAGGTGAGTAATAAGGTCTTTGCGGCTGCGTGAAAGGCTGTGACACTCGGCCGAGGTGGAGAACAAAACTTCCATCTGGCGGCCAAACTTCGGGAGGCTGGAGGAGGCTCAAACAAGAATTGGAACCTTGAACTCCTGGGAGGACAAGGAAAGGGCCTTCACTCGGAAGGAGAACGATTTGAAGGGTTTCCGGGAGAGGGTGACCCGGCTCGAGAAGGACCTTGAGAGGATAAGGGGTCGGCGGGATGAGCTCCGCGGGCACAAGAAGCAGTGGGAGCCCGGGAATAAAGAGCTCATGGCCGAGTGGATCTTGCCAAGGCGTCTGGAGGCTTTGGGGAAGAAGGTGGACGAGCGTCCAGATGGCTCCCTACAAAAGGATGGAGGCGAGAGGGAAGTCCGCCTCGACGATGTCCGCAAGGAAGGCGTGGAGGAATACAAGAACTCCCAAGCTTTCAAGGACTGGCTCGTTCTTTGGAAAACCTGGCTCGGATATGAGGTGAGGGTCCGGACACAAATAAGGAATTTTGCGGCCACGGGCAAGTTCACCGTGCGGGGAGTTGGCCGTGATTGGCTCGCTTGTTGCTACGGATGATGAATGCTTGCCGGGCATGCATTAGTTCCCTTGTCAGAGGACGAGGTCAAAGGTTTGGAGCCGTCCGCCGCGGCCTCTTTGCCTCCCGTGGCGAGAAGTGACGGCTCTTAGCACGATCGCCGATTTGGATGAGCTGCGATTCGGGATAACCCTATATCATTGGGGATGCCTTGGCTCGGGTTCTTCCAAATGGGCCTGCCATAGGAGATCTCTTTCCTTCGCGGGCGACTCCGGCTCCGGCCTCTGCGAGCCCATCTCGACCCTATAACGAGAGATTACGATGACCCGTCTTCCTTCCCCACTCCAACTTCGAAGCGGGCACGAGATGGTGCGGCCGGGGAGGCTGCGAGATGCGACGAGGACCAAGCTCCTATAGTTTAGGATTTTTTACTTTTTCCCTTACGTAATAGCTTGTAGGATCTTTGTAATAGTGTAGGAATTTGTAAATACTTTCTCGATCATCAATAGAAGCATTTTTCTCCACTTGGCTCCTTTACTTTTATCTTAATTGCTTGTCTCGTAGGCTATTTTGAGTAGTTTGGCAATTTTCGAGCACCTTAATACTTGCATTCTTGCCTTATTACTTTTTCCGAGCGTTTTTGACTTGCAATTAACTTTATACTCTCCTTCGCGGGCGCGTCCAAGTAGGCCCTTTGCCCGCATTTTTGAGTTTTCCTAACTCTTTATTCAAAACCCTTAGGTTTTTGTGAGAGTCGACCTTATTCTTCTATGATCGCGTTTGTTTAGCCTTGTGGCAAACTTTGAGGCCTTAACCTCGTTTGTCTGTTTGGCTTTGTTAAACTAGTTTGATCACTCTCATCCATTTACACTTATTCCCGGCCTTGCGAGTTTGTGGTGTAAGTCAAAAGTAGCCAAGGCAAGCATACTTTCATAGGGCATGCGAAGGTGGCCGTGAGGCTATTGTCCGCGCAATGTAAAGGTAGGAGCATATTTTAGCATAGAGGCCCTTTAACCCCGGCATCTGTATCCCCTTATTGGAGGTTCTCACTTATTTGACCCTTTATTCAAAACTCCACTAGGGTTTTCGTGAGGGTCTCGTGGCGATACGGTGAACGGGCTTATATGTAGGCCTTTGTCACATACGGGCATGCGAGTAACGGCCCTAACGAGGTCCTTCGCGCAATTAGTGGGTCCGGACTTCGGGTCATTGTCCCCACTAGAGTCCGTAGGCACGGGCATCATGGCCTTTGTACCTACGTTCATCTATATCCACTTATTTTTGGTGGTGTCACGCGAGCGGGAGAGAGTCCTCCCGCGATCATAGTACGGATCGTAATGGATCTTTGTACATATATAGGCATGCGGATCCTTAGATCTTTGCGCATCGGTAAGTAGGAGCTCATATGTTGGCTCTTGAACTCACTGGCATCCGCCGCGGGCATCCACCTTAGCTTTTGAAATTTGGTGGGAATTGATTTTGCATCAAAATATGATGATAACCTCTCCTTATATATATATAGTCTATACTCCTTCCAAAAAATTACAAAGACTTTAAAAGAAGTATCTCTTAAGGTGGTCGCTATTCCGGGCGTGCTTAAGCTCTTCTCCCTCTTTTGGTCGCAACATATAGGTGCCCTCTTTGACTATCTTTGTGACCTCATATGGACCTTCCCATTTCGGGGACGGCTTGTTGAAACCGAGGTTGGGTCCCTTGGACCTCTACGCTTAAGTACCCAGTCTCCAACTGCAAAACTCCCCTTATTTACTCTTTTATCATGGTGTTTCTTCGCTTTCTGTTTGTCGTTCACCATTTTTTCATGTGCCCGCATTCTCTTTCCTTCGAGATCGTCCGAGGTCACACCTTACGTTTGCCTCGTTTTGAGACTCGTCGAAGTATGTGACTCTGTACGAGGTAGGGCTACCTCAACTGGAGCCATTGCCTCGACCCATACGTGAGCGAGAAGGGAGTTTCTCTGTTGAATTTCTTATTGTGGTGCGGACAACCCATAATGCGATGCTGGAGCTCGTCCAACCAACGTCCTCCTCGCCCTTCCAAATTTTTCTTTAAGGCAGTTAGGACTAGCTTGTTCGCGGCCTCGGCTTGACCATTTCCACGAGGATAGGCAAGCTGCGGACTTACGGTGTTGCACCTTCATTCTCACACATTCGGCGGTGAACTTTGCGGAGAATTGGGTGCCATTATCTGAAATTATTGCTCGGGGAACCCCAAATCGACAATAGATGTGGTCGTGGACAAAACTGATAGTGTTATCCTCGGAAATAGTGGCCAAGCCCTTTGCTTCCGTCCACTTGGTAAAATAATCCACGGCCACCACGGCATACTTGATGCTTCCTCTAGCAGTTGGAAATGGTCCAATAAGATCTATCCCCCACGTATCAAACGGCCACGATGGTACTACCAACGTCTGCTCTGTTGATGGTAGTCTAGGGATGTCCGCAAATCTTTGGCACTTATCACATTTTCTAACATACTCCTGCGCATCCCTTCTCATTGTGGGCCAAAAGAATCCTTGGAATTTGATCTTGTCTGAGAGGGTGCGAGCACCTGGATGTCCGCCACAAACTCCTTCATGAACCTCATAGAGTAAGTTGGTGACCATGTGAGTCTTAACACATCTTAGTAAAGGCTTGGTGAATGATCGCCGAAAAAGCACCCCATCGAGGACGAGGTATTTCGCGGACACCGTTCTGATGGCTCTAGCCTTTACTGGGTCCTCGGGGAGGGATTGCTTCTCGATGTAATCCTTCATTTCATCCACCCAGTCCCTTACTTGATCCTCAATATTGTTTATCTGTATTCGATCTATAGCAGGTCTCTCCGTGAATTCAATCTGGCAATTTGTCTCCAACTCACCAATTTCTTGCTCGGTTATTCTTGAGAGGAGGTCGGCTTCCACATTGTCCTCTCTCATGACTTGGTTCGGCTCATAGTAAGTGAAATTTTTGATGAGGGTTTTTGCAAGGTCACGATGCTTGAGTTAGTCTTGGGTTGATAGTATCATACTCCCCCTAATTTGATTAACTATGAGCCGAGAGTCACTATTGATCTCAATATTACGAACTCCCAAGTCTCTTGCCAATTCCATGCCCGCTATAATCGCTTCATATTCGGCTGATTGTTTGATGCCTCGAACTTGAATCTCAAGGCCCTCATGAATTTCTCCCCGCGAGTGCAATCGAAGTATGCCCGCTCCATTTGATTAACTTGCTCGCGGAGCCGTCCACATATAAAGTCCATACCTCTTACGGACGCTCCCTTGGTTGAACAATTTACGTGCTCGGGCTTTCTGGGTCATCCTCGGATTACGCTTTCGCTTTCTTTTCCGAGGTCATTTGTCAGCTAATTTGAATGATGATTCTACTACAAAATCAACTAAGGCTGCGCTTTGATTGTCTTTCTCGGGAGTAGGTGATGCGGAACTCGGTGAGCTCTATAGACCAAGCTAGCATTCTCCCAGGGACTACGGTTTATGTAAAACCTTTCTAAGCGGGGCCTCGGTTAGTACGGTTATAGGATGTGCGGAAAAGTAGGCTCTTAATTTTCGAGCGGATACAAGCAAGGCGTAAGCTAACTTTTCTATATTAAGATAACGCCCTTCTACGGCGGACGGTGCCTTACTTACATAATAAAGCTGGTTTTGGGAGTTATTCTCCTCCCTTACAAGAACAGCATTTGCTCTTGCCCGGATCGATGCTGACTAAATACGAAAGAGCTCTTCTCAGGGCAGAGCTGCTTTGAGTAGAGGTGGTTTGCCCAGAGGTATGTCTTGACTTCTTCAAAAGCCTGATGGCACTCGGTGCTCCATGTAAATTCATCGGCTCTCTTCCCCCTTTGAGAGTTTTGAAGAAGGGGAGGCATCTCTCTGGCACCGCGAGATAAAGCGGCCAAGTGCGGTGATGCGACCATTGAGTTTTTGTACATCCTTCACGCGGGCGGGAGGTTTCATGTCTAATAGGGCCTGGATTTTCTCTGGATTAGCCTCTATCCCTCTTTGGTTGACCATGAATCAGGAACTTGCCCGCCTTGACCCCGAAAGCGCACTTAAGGGGGTTTAGCTTCATCTTTGTTATGGCGCAAGTTTTTGAAGGTTTCCTCCACATCGAGCTCGTGGGAGTTTTCCTTAGTTTTTATGACCATGTCGTCAATGTAGGCCTCCGTATTACGCCTAGTTGGTTTTTAAAGACCCAGATTGACCATGCGGCGATATGTGGCTCCTGCATTTTTAGCCCAAAGGGCATCATAGTGTAGCGGTATGTCTTGCCGCGGCAAATGAAGGCTACGGAGCGGACATCTTCGGGAGCCATCGGATCGGTGGTAGACGGAGTAGGCATCAATGAAGCTTAGAACTCGTGTCCGGCTATAGAATCCACCAATCTGTCTATGCGAGGAAGAGGGAAGCAATCTTTGGGGCATGCCTTGTTGAGATCGGTGAAATCAACGCACATCCTCCATTTGCCATTGGATTTCTTAACCATGACCACATTGGCCGGCCATTTGGGGTAGGAAATCTCCTTTATTATCCCCGCTTTTAGCAACTTTTCCACCTCTTCCTTGATGGCAATCTCTTTCTCGGGGAGAAATATCTGGATTTACGGTGAATGTTTTTGAAGGAGGGGTCATCGTTGATTTTATGGAGGATCACGTCCTCGGCGATGCCTTGCATATCTTCCACCCTCCAAGCGAAACATCGCAATTTGCTCTAAGGAACTCAATAAGTATCCTTCTTTCCTCATTGTGAATTTCCATTGACCTTAGCTTGTTTGCTCGGGGAAGTGGGGATTGATTACCACCTCCTCGAGCTCGTCGTTAGGTTGAAGGTCGCGATTTCACGATTGTGCGAGGAGTCAATGACAATAGTTGGGGGGTTGACACGAGCTTCGGTCGGTGTTGCCATTGAATATATGATATCACGGTTAATTTCCCCCTCTATTCCTCGATCAATATAACCTCCTCAACGGGCGGCCAAGCGCTTTGATTTTACGCTCATCTTGAGCTCCACCTTTGTGGAATGGAAAGAAAGCATGCCAATCGGTACGGGTGGCGGCGGGAGTGCAAGAGCTTTCCCCTTTTTGACTTGTCCTCGCCACTTTCCCTCTATCATTTTGTCCTCGCCCTCTATCTGCGGGGCGGGATGTCAGCCGTTCTGTTCTTTCCTTTTTTCCTCCGGTGCTCGGAGGAATCTCCCGAGCTGGTTCTTGATGGTAGCAACCCCGCCGGGGTGTTAAATTTCACCCTTTGGTGGGGACGGACGCAACTATTCCTAATTCGGCTGACGATTCTACCGAGAATGGCATTGTATTGGGAAGGAAGATCGACAACCATGAAAGTTATCTTGGCCGTCTTACTGCATGGGTTTTCCCCAATAGCTACGTCAAACACGATCGTCCCCTTTACCCTTACAGGCGTGGTTTGTGAAGCCTTCGAGCATGCCCGCATATGGAGTGAGATGTGCTTCGTCATTCTCATTCCAATCAAAGTATGGTAATAGAGTATGTCGCGGGCGGCTCCGGTATCTACCAACACACGGCCTATGTTTGCCGGTTGATTCTCATTACGAGGGTGAGTGGGCATGTGGAATGAAAAAGGGTGGAGGCAAGTTCACTCCTTTTGAACCCAATTTCTGCTCTTCCTCTGGAGCCGGGCGGGGATGGAGAAAACCTTCTCTAATGTCCGAATTTGGAGGGACAATCGCCTACTAGAGGGAGGTTCCTCCCAATGAAGTTAATGTCATAGTCCCCAAAATCGTCATCATTATTATCTCTTTCATTTACGTGCGGTCCCCGCGTGTGTCGTGCCCGCTGGCAGATCATTGTTATTGGGGGCGATATTGTTTCCCTTAACCCACTTGGTTAGCTCCCGTTATTGATTTTCTGTTTGGATTACTCGCTTGTGGAAACAATCCTCGATTCCGTGCCGTGGTCGTTGTGAAACTCACAGAATTTAAGTCTACTCCTCTCATTTGGCTTTCGAAGCATGGGGGAGGAGCGAGGAAAGTACGAGGCTCTCATGATCACCACCCTTGGGTCGGTGAGCTACGTAAAGCTTGTTTCGGCCACGGCCTTTTTGAGCCTTTCGATCCCCGGCCTCTATTTTGCCACGATTATTGGTATGAGCGAGGCTGCAGGGTGGTCTCTGGACTTGGCTTATCCTTTCTTTCGCGAAGCTCGGGAGCGGAGCACACTAGGCTCTTCGGCGGAGGCAATGGCCGAGGCCCTTTCATACATTTCCTCCACGGATTTAGGTTTCTTTGGAGGCAAAATTCATTTTGAGGAAGGAGGAACCGAGGCCGCCCTCAAAACATAGTCGATATCTCCCTCGTCCGGAGTCCACAATCTCCTCGCTCACCTTCTGAACCGGGATATATAATCTTTTGTAGGCTCGTTTGGTGCACGCTTGACACGGACAAGATCTGTCTTTGGTCTAGCGGGCACACTGCTCCGGCAAAGGCATTGAGGAAGAGGACTCGGGCGGGCGGAATGGCCCGGATCTGGCCGGGGCTTGAGGGCTAGCATCCAAGATAGGGCCTTGCCGGTGAAGGTCGCGGCAGCTTTGCACATCACCGGCTCATCCGCGGAGAATAAAGCCATCTCGGCCCTCAAATCTTCCCATATGACTCTTGGCATTTTTGGATCCGTCATAGGTGTCCATGCAGGGGTTTGCCCTTACGGATCGGTGCCGCGCAATTTTATCGGCCGAAGGCGTCCATGGTGCGACCACACTTTTGGGCGGCCTTCGATGGGTTTCCCACATCTTGCATGAATTCCACAAACTCGGGGTTACGATCATCAACCTTTCGCTTTTTAGCTCGTGGAGCCACGGCCTTCTCCTTGGCCGGAGCCAAGGGTCTGGCTTTGGACTTCGCACGGCGATTTGGCGTGCCTCTTCCCCCATTTCCTCGCTATCATCTACATGCACCACGCTCCGTCTTTGCCGTCCGCGCTCGGGCCGGTCAACCCGGTTTGCCCCCCACGGCTTGACTAGCAAGCGAGTTAGCGGGAGCTCGTTGGGAGAACCTTTGTGACCCTTGAGGAGGCTGTAGCCCTCCATTGGCCTCTATTTTAAACATTTCCATCTCCGCGTCTTTGATGGCCATGGCCTCCGCGACCGGTTTGGACTTGGAGGCTAAGATTTCCTTCCTTCTCGGGATTTGCTGCGGGGAAAGTGGGGTGTTTAGAGTGGTGTTTTTATGTGAGCTTGGGGAGTTTTTGGGCTATTGTTTAGTAGGGCTTGGGCTTTCTCGGCCACGGGCTTCCTCGGTTAACCGGTGTAGAACTCGTTGAGCCGGGGATTTTTGAGGCGAGAATGGGCCCCCATTCCATTGAAAACAGTAGTTGGTTTGCCTTTCCCTATTGATGTTGGAGGGTTCGGCTTGGTTCTCCTCCTCTAGGGTCAAATGACCAGCATTTTTCAGAATTTGAGACATGTCTCGAAAAGACGACAATAAGCGAAAAGAAGTGTCTTTTCTGGCGATCGGTTGTTTAGACTACAAGGTGTGTACGAAAACAAAAGTTTTAAACGGGAAAAACTTTATTGATGTAAAAAGAAGAGCCTTTCGGCCTTTGGATTTGTTTAGGACACGTGAGGTGCCTTGAAAACAAAAGATTTTTAACGAGAAACGAAAGAAAGTCGATTTCCCGGCAATGGAACCACTGATGACGCCACAGCTTTTCGGGGTCAGGAGCGGTTCAAGGATATCTGGCTAGGATATTTTTGGTGGTTTGATGTACCTAGATCACAACACAAACAAGCACCGTTAAGGTCAAAGTTGGATGTTACTCCAACTCAGGCCCTCGGGTGTGAGAGTAAGAATACTGAGTAATAAGGCTTTGAATACCTTTGGAGTGTGTGTGTGTTTAGGTTTAGAGAGTAAAAGAGCTTACTCAATTGTATATGGAACTTACCTTGCCCAAGGGGGTAAAGGCCTTCTATTTATAGGCAATGCAATGGTGCTTGTTGAGGTAAGCAATGAGATCAGCCCTAGGGGGCACTTTGGTATTTGACCGCCTACACGTGTCCGCATGACTAATTGGTCTGTCGGGGAGGGAACATTGGTATCCAAGGGACATGGCTGAAAGGGACATGAGCCGTGTAGCCGGCTTATTGCATTAAATGGAATAGTAGGCGCCGGACTGAGCCGCATTGAATGCGTGATGGGGGAGCCGGCAAGTGGCCTGTCAGAGCCAGTAAGCTAACTTGCTCAGTAAGGTTTGATATTAACCGGGAAGCAGCATGTGCCCGCAGTCAATCGTTGTTTTTGAAGGAGGGGTCACCTCTTCCTTGATGGCAATCTCTTTCTCCGGGGAGAAATATCTGGATTTCTGGTGAATGTTTTTGAAGGAGGGGTCATCGTTGATTTTATGGAGGATCACGTCCTCGCTGATGCCTTGCATATCTTCCACCCTCCAAGCGAAACATCGCAATTTGCTCTAAGGAACTCAATAAGTATCCTTCTTTCCTCGCTGTGAATTTCCAGCCCAACCTTAACTGTTTGCTCGGGGTAGTGGGGATTGATTACCACCTCCTCGAGCTCGTCGTTAGGTTGAAGGTCGCTGATTTCACGATTGTGCAGGGAGTCAATGACAATAGTTGGGGGGTTGACCTGAGCTTCGGTCAGTGTTGCCATTGAATATATGATATCACGGTTAATTTCCCCCTCTATTCCTCGATCAATATAACCTCCCTCAACAGGGCGACCAAGCTGCTTTGATTTTCTGCTCATCTTTGAGCTCCACTTTGTGGAATGGAAAGAAAGCATGCCAATCGGTACGGGTGGCGGCGGGAGTGCAAGAGCTTTCCCCTTTTTTGACTTGTCCTCGCCCTTTCCCTCTATCATTTTGTCCTCGCCCTCTATCTGCGGGCAGGATGTCTGGCCGTTCTGTTCTTTCCTTTTTTCCTCCAGTGCTCGGAGGAATCTCCCGGGCTGGTTCTTGATGGTAGCAACCCCGCCCGGGGTGTTAAATTTCACCCTTTGGTGGGGGGACGGACGCAACTATTCCTAATTCGGCCTGAGCAGTTACGCCGAGAATGGCATTGTATTGGGAAGGAAGATCGACCACCATGAAAGTTATCTTGGCCGTCTTCTGCATGGGTTTTTCCCCAATAGCTACGTCAAACACGATCGTCCCCTTTACCCTTACAGCGTGGTTTGTGAAGCCTTCGAGCATGCCCGCATATGGAGTGAGATGTGCTTCCGTCATTCTCATTCCAATCAAAGTATGGTAATAGAGTATGTCGCGGGCAGCTCCAGTATCTACCAACACCCTTGACTATGTTTGCCCGGTTGATTCTCATTCTGAGGGTGAGTGGCTGTGTGGAATGAAAAAGGGTGGAGGCAAGTTCACTCCTTTTGAACCCAATTTCCTGCTCTTCCTCTGGAGCCAGGGCGGGGATGGAGAAAACCTTCTCTAATGTCCGAATTTGGAGGGACAACTGCCTACTAGAGGGAGGTTCCTCCCCAATGAAGTTAATGTCATAGTCCCCAAAATCGTCATCATTATTATCTCTTTCATTTACGCGGTCCCCGCGTGTGTCGTGCCCGCTCGATCATTGTTATTGGGGGCGTATTGTTTCCCTTAACCCACTTGGTTAGCTCCCGTTATTGATTTTCTGCTGGATTACTCGCTCAGTGGAAACAATCCTCGGGTCCGTGCCCGTGGTCGTTGTGAAACTCACAGAATTTAAGTCTACTCCTCTCATTTGGCTTTCGAAGCATGGGGGAGGAGCGAGGAAAAGTCTCGAGGCTCTCATGATCACCACCCTTGGGTCGGTGAGCTCTGTAAGCTGTTTCGGCCACGGCCTTTTTGAGCCTTTCGATCCCCGGCCTCTATTTTTGCCCTGATTATTGGTATGAGCAGGCTCGGGGTGGTCTCCTGGACTTGGCTTATCCTTTCTTTCGCGAAGCTCGGGGAGCGGGCACACTAGGCTCTTCGGCGGAGGCAATGGCCGAGGCCCTTTCATACATTTCCTCCATCGATTTAGGTTTCTTTGGAGGCAAAATTCATTTTGAGGAAGGAGGAACCGAGGCCGCCCTCAAAACATAGTCCGATATCTCCTCGTCCAGGTCCACAATCTCCTCGCTCACCTTCCCGAACCGGGATATATAATCTTTTGTAGGCTCGTTTGGTGCACCTGCTGACACGGACAAGATCTGTCTTTGGTCTAGCGGGCACACTGCTCGGCAAAGGCATTGAGGAAGAGGACTCTGAATCGACCGAATAGATACACCGGCTTGAGGGCTAGCATCCAAGATAGGGCCTTGCCGAGTGAAGGTCGCAGCCAAAGCTTTGCACATCACTCGACTCATCCGCGGAGAATAAAGCCGTCGGCCCTCAAATCTTCCCATATGACTCTTGGCATTTTTGGATCCGTCATAGGTGTCCATCCGGGGGGTTTGCCCTTCTGGATCGGTGCCCGCAAGCAATTTTATCGCCGAAGGCGTCCATGGTGCGGCCACACTTCTGGCGGCCTTCGATGGGTTTCCCACATCTTACTGCATGAATTCCACAAACTCGGGGTTACGATCATCAACCTTCTTTTTAGCTCGTGGAGCCACGCCTTCTCCTTGGCGGAGCCAAGGGGTCTGGCTTTGGACTTCGCACGGCGATTTCCGTGCCTCTTCCCCCATTTCCTCGCTATCATCTACATGCACCACGCTCCGTCTTTGCCTGTCCGCGCTCGCGGCCGGGTCGGCCGGTTTGCCCCACGGCTTGACTAGCAAGCGAGTTAGCGGGAGCTCGTTGGGAGAACCTTTGTGACCCTTGAGGGAACTGTAGCCCTCCATTGGCCTCTATTTTAAACATTTCCATCTCCGCGTCTTTGATGGCCATGGCCTCCGCGACCAGTTTGGACTTGGAGGCTAAGATTTCCTTCCTTCTCAGGATTTGCTCTGGGGAAAGTGGGGTGTTTAGAGTGGTGTTTTTTATGTGAGCTTGGGGAGTTTTTGGGCTATTGTTTAGTAGGGCTTGGGCTTTCTCAGCACGGGCTTCCTCGGTTAACCGGTGTAGAACTCGCTGAAAGCCGGGGATTTTTTGAGGTGAGAATGGGCCCCATCTACATTGAAAACAGTTGGTTTGCCTTTCCCTATTGATGTTGGAGGGTTCGGCTTGGTTCTCCTCCTCTAGGGTCAAATGACCAGCATTTTTCAGAATTTGAGACATGTCTCAGAAAGACGACAATAACTGAAAAGAAGTGTCTTTTGGCAGTCAGTTGTTTAGACTACAAGGTGTGTCTGAAAACAAAAGTTTTAAACGGGAAAAACTTTATTGATGTAAAAAGAAGAGCCTTTCGGCACTGGATTTGTTTAGGACACGTGAGGTGCCTTGAAAACAAAAGATTTTTAACGAGAAACGAAAGAAAGTCGATTTCCCGGCAATGGAACCACTGATGACGCCACAGCTTTTCGGGGTCAGGAGCGGTTCAAGGATATCTGGCTAGGATATTTTTGGTGGTTTGATGTACCTAGATCACAACACAAACAAGCACCGTTAAGGTCAAAGTTGGATGTTACTCCAACTCAGGCCCTCGGGTGTGAGAGTAAGAATCTTTTGAGTAATAAGGCTTTGAATACCTTTGGAGTGTGTGTGTGTTTAGGTTTAGAGAGTAAAAGAGCTTACTCAATTGTATATGGAACTTACCTTGCCCAAGGGGGTAAAGGCCTTCTATTTATAGGCAATGCAATGGTGCTTGTTGAGGTAAGCAATGAGATCAGCCACCTAGTGGGCACTTTGGTATTTGACCGGCTACACGTGTCCGCAGCTAATTGGTCACTGTCGGGGAGGAACATTAATTGTCGAAGGGACATGGGCAGAAAGGGACATGAGCCGTGTGGCCGCTATTGCATTAAATGGAATAGTAGGCGCGGGCGAGCCGCATTGAATGCGTGATGGGGAGCCGCAGTGGCCGTCGAGCCGGTAAGCTAACTTGCTCGGTAAGGTTTGATATTAACCGGAAGCGCATGTGCCCGCACAATCGTTGTGCCGCGGTCAAAGATATAAGACGCGAGCACGGTTGATGCGGCATGACTCATGCGGGCACGATGTATCCAAATGAGCGTGGTTCCAAGGGTCCTCGACGGGGACGAACCGAGGAGGGACACGGTCTTGACCACAAGGGCCTATTTGCCCGCGGTCTTCCCTCCAGCGGTCTAGGAACTGCCACGTCACTGGTTCCTTGGACAAGACCGAGCGCGGGCCCGATCCAGTAGATCCGGGCTCATCAAACACAATTTCAATTTCAAATTTTAGTTATATTCCCAAATAATAAAATTGATTTTGAAGGTCCCAATTTCAATTTCAAGCTATAAAATTGAGATATCCAAACGTGTATCGGGAGATTTTTTGAAATAAAAATATCAGTTGGGTCAAAACAACACTCTATGCACAACAAGTTCACAGTTTTGGAAAATTCTGTGGAACTCACAACTCAGTTCCTTCCGACATCCCAAAAGTTGAACCGTAGAGGACAAAACCACCAAAACCATGGGCAGTTTTCTCAAAACCAGTACACCAAAACCTCCTACAGCTCAAAACCAGTTGCTCTGTATACAATGTACTCCCCCCTCCCCTATATCTCTCTCTCTCTCTCTACCTACACTGCACCATTTCCCATCACTCTTATCCCCACTTTATTAGATATTTAATATTTTCCTGGAAAAAATCATCATCTTTTCACAATTCGGTAAAGTTTGCCAAATTCATATTCTGGGTTTCGCTATAGACATCATTTTAGTTACTGGGTATGTATCAAAATCCAATCTTGTTCATCATTTCTCTTTCTTGATAGTAATTTGATTTTTAAGATTTTTTTTTTTGATTTTTTTTTGAATTTTAAGCTGTTGAATGTTTAGTTAATGGAACCAAATGGTGTAGGAATGTTTTCAAGTATGACTAGTTCTGGAATGCTAGGGTTAGAAATGTCATTACATCATCCCCAGCATCACATTTCACCTCAAAACCGCCACCAGCCACCACCAAACCACCACCAAATGATGACCTTCGGCAACCCCGAGGCGGAGCACCGCCAGCAACCGCCGCAACAATCGGTGAAACAACCCCAACCCAGCTACCCATTTGCCACAAAGTCCAAACCTTTAACAATCAGTGATGAAGATGAGCCCAATCCTACAACTGAGGACAGTGGTGGTGGTGATGGAAAGAGAAAAGGTTCTCCTTGGCAGAGAATGAAATGGACTGATAGCATGATAAGGCTGTTGATTATGGTGGTTTTCTATATTGGGGATGAGGTCGGGTCGGATCAAGTTGGATCCGACCCGGGTGGGAAGAAGAAAGGTGTAGTGGTTTTACAGAAGAAAGGGAAATGGAAATCTGTCTCAAGGGCAATGATGGAAAGAGGGTTCTTTGTTTCTCCTCAGCAATGTGAAGATAAATTCAATGATTTGAATAAGAGGTATAAGAGGGTTAATGATATATTGGGGAAAGGGACTTCTTGTAGGGTTGTGGAGAATCAAGCTTTGCTCGAGACTATGGATCATTTATCGCCGAAAATGAAGGAGGAAGTCAAGAAATTGCTCAATTCTAAGCATTTGTTTTTCAGGGAAATGTGTGCTTATCATAATAGTTGTGGCGGCAGCGGCAGTGGCAGTGGTGGTGGGGTTCATCAATCACCACCGGAGATACAAGCTGAGCCATCTCACAATCAACAACAGAGATGTTCTCATGGAAATGACAAAAGTGCCCCCGTCTCGAGCCGGGAAGAGACAGATAGATCAAGAATGGAAGATAATGATGATGATGATGATGACGACATGGACAACGAGGAGGACGATGACATGGACGATGATGAGGTGGAAATGGTTCATCGAGAAAACGGGCATAACGATAATGAAGGAATTCTTGAGCGAAACTCGAGAAAGAGGCAAAGGAAGGAAATGGCAATGCTACAACAATTCAACAATGAAATGACTAGTGTAGTTGAAGATGTGACAAAGAGTTTGTGGGAGAAAAGGCAATGGATGAAGACAAGGTTAATGCAATTAGAGGAGAAGAGAATAGGGTTTGAAGGACAAGCTTTTGAGCTTGAAAAACAAAGGTTGAAATGGTTGAAATTTAGTTGGAAAAAGGAGAGAGAAATGGAGGGAGAAAAGCTAAAGAATGAGAGAATAAAGCTTGAAAATGAGAGAATGGTTTTGCTTCTTAGGAAAAAAGAGATTGAGTTGCTTGCTCTTCAATAGGAGGCTTGATCCTTCTTAATTAATGGCTAGATTGTATGTACAGTAGAGTTGATCAAGGGTATAAGCAAGAAGATAGTTTGTTGATTTTTACTTATTCCAAAGTTTGCTAATGAATATGGCAAATAAATTTTGTTAAGGAGGTCCATTTTTGAGTTGATCTTACAATGAACATGTTTTATCTAAGATATGAAAAAACAGTTCTAATATTATATAGTAATATTCAAACACTTGCAACATTTAAACTGACACTTATAAACATTCAAACAGTTACTTTTAATATTCCCTCGTAAAGGAGGGCTAAAAGAGGGCACTAAATGACACTTATAAATATTCAAACTGTTACTTTTAATACTCCCTCGTAAAGGAGGGCTAAAAGAGGGCTAGTGTCCGGTGATCGTGTTAAAGGTTTGTAGTGTTAAATAAAGTCGTAAAGGAGGGCTAAAAGGTGTTAAAGGTTTGTAGTGTTAAATAAAGTCGTAAAGGAGGGCTAAAAGAGCGCTAGTGCCTAGTGATAGTGTTAAAGGTTAGTTGTGTTAAATAAAGTCAGTGAAAATGATGAAAATATTGTCAGTGCTAGTATTAAAAAATATCAGTTATAATATTGAAAAGTGTAAATTGTGGTGTCGAAAAGTGTCAGTAAATTTTTATAAATTGTGATTAGTTATAAATATGTCATCGCACATTTTTCAAAAACTTTCGCTTATTTACAAAAAGTTCATCGCGCATTTTCAAAACAAGCGCATTTTCAAAACACGTTTTTTTATTCCAAAATTTTATGTCCCTTTTTTACTTTAATAAGCACTTGTAAGATTTCTACTTTCCTTTTCTTTTCTACTTTGTTATTAAAATATCAAATTATAAACGGTGTTTTAGGGTTTTAAATAAATTTTTATTTATAATATTTGTATAATTATAAAAAAAAAAAACTTATACCTAACTAATTTATTTTATCTACTTGAATTATTTATTATTTATTTTTATTCTTTTTTAATAAGGATTTAGAACCAAAGGAAAGTGTGAAACATCTTTAATTCAATACTCTTATCCATATGAAAATTAACTCAATTAAATGAACATTCAAGTAGCATTTTTTTAATATATGAAATCATTCATTAGTATAAAAAAACTATGAAAAATTGTAAATAAAATCACTGTAATATTTATTATTTATATCTTTCATCACTAAACTTTTTTTTTTCATACAATACATTAAACTAATTTATTTTTGCATACAACACATCCAACTCATTTATTTTTGCATCCATGCTCATTATAACTAACCTTGTTAAGTTTTTCTTGTTAAATACTCATGTGCCATCGCACATGACTATTTTACAGGGGTATTTTCGGTACTCCCTCTTTTGTTTAAATGAAAAGGAATTTGTCAAGGTTTTAAATGTAAAACAGAAAAGAAAAAAGTCTCTTTTGTTAATACCCTTAACTATAAGGTTAAAAAAAATCTTGAAATGCAACCTACTTCCCCTTCCAGGTTGTCTTCTTCCCTACAGCCGTCCCACCACCACCCCACCCCACCGCAACCCACCACCATTGTTATCCGTTTCATTTCAACACATACAGACATAAAATTCTTGGCCCCGCTCATCACCCACATCTCACACGTGAGAACGACGTCGATTAACATTAATCACCAAATGCTTGTTGAATTCTGGGGTTTTGCGGCCGCCATCTACAATCCTCGTAGACAAAGTCTCGCCAGGTTTAATTTTTTATGTGATGAATCAGAGTAGAGGGAAATTACCCCTTAAAAAATTGTCCTATGCAATGGTTTAACAGGGCAAAACTAATTCCGTTAGTAAAAATGACCATAATAAATGCAAAAATAAATTATTTTAACATGTTATATGTGAAAATAAATTAGTTTAATGTGTTATATGCAAAAGAAAATTAGTTTAGTAATGAAACAAGCCAACAATGGTTTTATTTCCAATTTATTTTTTTAAAAATAGAGTAAAGTAAAAACTTTGGGAAGGAGAAATAATAACTTCTCAATAGTTGGCCTTTTACAATTTTATACATACTCCCTCCGTCCCGGTACCGGTAGAAGTGTCACCCTTTTAGGGGTGATACGCAAATTAAGGAAAAATGTGGAAAGAAAAAATGTTGTGAGTGTAATTTGAAAATATGAGAGAATTAGTGGAGGAAATAGTGAATTTAAAAAGTGTTGTGAGTGTAGAGGAGAGAGAATTAGTGGAGGGAATAGTGGATGGAATAATAGAATATTAATAAAATATTTCATTTTTAGGAAAGTTGACACTTCAAACAAACGGGACACCATTTTGGGTAAAAGGTGACGCTTCTGCGGGAACGGAGGGAGTATATATATATGGGCTTAGCACAATAATAATTTGAGCTAGTCAGCTCGATGGTCTATGGGCTGGCTGGGCTTAGGAAAATACGATTTGGCCTTCAAATTACCCTAAAACTTGAAAGCCCGTTTGGTCCAGAAAGGCCAATCCCAATTTTTTTTAGAGTGCGTCTGCTGAGAAACGCGTTTCTCCATAACTATGGAGAAACGTGTTTTTTATAGCCAGAAGCTTTACATTTGATAACCAGAAAAAAAAAACCCAAGGCCAAGACCAAAAGCTTCGGATATCCGTAAGCTTTGCATTTGATAGCCGAAGCTTTGCAGTTGATATCTAGAAGCTTTGTATTTGATAGCCGAAGGATGTGAAATGTATATCCGTAAAAAAAACCCAAGGCCAAGACCAAAAGCTTCGGATATCCGAAGCTTTGCATTTGATAATGAGAAGCTTTGCGAGTTGATATCCGAAGCCTTGTATTTGATAGCCGGAAGGATGTGAAATGTATATCCAGAACTGTTAGGTGCATATCCGTAAAACCTGGTAGGTGCATATCCGTAAATGTGTTAGGGCATATCCGTAAATTGCTATTGAAGGTTTTTGGATATCCAGAAACCTTTCAATGTATATCCGTAAACATTTTGAAGGTTTCTGGATATTCATTTGAAGGTTTCTGGATATCACTTTCATAGGTTTCTGGCTATCTAGCTCATTGTCGCGCGACATGTCGGGACCCGTTTCTCCATAACTTATGGAGAAACGCGTTTCTCCCTAGATTTTGTGATTTTTTTAACTCTCTTCGTCACACTTAATGTTTTTAGTTTGACTTTTCATTTCATGTAGATTAATAGAAAATAATTATTGTGAGTATAAAAAAAGTAAATTAGAAAAGAGAAAATTGATAGAAAATAGTAACTAGCCAAGTAAGTTGTTATTGTTAGTGTAACAAGTCAGTCTCATTATTTATTTTAGAAAATAAAACAACTAGGATCATTAAACTAGGATATAATAAAAAGGAAAATAAAAACGTTAAACCTGGAGGAAAAGAGTAATGCTCATTTAGTTTCAAAATAAATATTCAAAAAAATATCCAAATTTAAAGTATAAATATGCAAATTCAAGATTCTTTTGCGTAGAATCTCTGGTCAAATGGATTTAATTTT
Organism: Adenophora triphylla var. japonica; assembly: GCA_022495995.1. Taxonomy (NCBI): domain Eukaryota; kingdom Viridiplantae; phylum Streptophyta; class Magnoliopsida; order Asterales; family Campanulaceae; genus Adenophora; species Adenophora triphylla. Next base: position 98,686 of record JAFEMH010005399.1, read on the forward strand.
TGTTTAATTATTGCATTAGCCGGAAACATTTTCAATTAGTTTTACACTTTCTTTATCCCGTTTACTTGAAACTAAAATTTTGGGCACGTGAAGAAAAAGTAGAAGAGAAAATTAAAATTAATATTTCATAAATACAGTATAAAAAATAAAGTCTTAAAGAGTACTCATATCTTATCCATTATATTATTTGTATATACTCCCTCCGTCCCAATAAGAGCTTCCCTTTTTGCCATTTTGGGTGTCCCGCTAATAGCTTTCACTTTCCTTTTTTGGCAAAGGAATCTTTACTATTTCCTCCACTCATTCTCTCTCCTCATTATTTTAATACTCACAACACTATTATAATTTACTATTCCCTCCACTCATTCTCTTTCCTATTTTCAAATTACACTCACAACATCTTTACTTTCCTCCCATTTCCTTAATTTGCGTAATTTTTAAAAAAGTGAAAGTAATTGTTGGAACGGAGGGAGTATAAAATTATGTAAGAAACACATGGGAACATGTTCCATACAGAGTGTCTTATTATTAACTATTTTGTACTACCTCCTTCCCATCTCAATTGATCCAATTTTTTTTTTGGGACGTTCCACCTCAATTGATCCATTCCTTAAATGGAAAGTTTTCCATATATTTATACCCTTATTATCTCCATATATTTACAAAAAAACCATTCATTATACCCACTTTAACTTACTATTCCTCCCACTCATTCTCTCTCCTATTAAATATTTTTAACTTTTACATTCTCTCTCCTATTCCCTACCACACATTTAACTTTTACATTCTCTCTCCTCTAATTTCTACCCACTTTAATAATTTTTCTTAAAAACCGTGTCCCACCTCAATGGACCAATTGAGGTGGGACGGAGGAAGTATTAATAATAATTATTATAGTAATTTGTATACGGCATACTCCCTCCGTCCCATATTACCTTACTCATTTACCGTTGATAACGAAAAATAATGAATAATGTTATTAAAGTAGGAGTTGTGAGTGGGTAGGAGAGAGAAAATGGGATAGAAAATAGTAAGTGGATGGTTGTTATGAATATGACAAGTGGGTCCCATGAATAAAGAAGTATTAAAAACTATTTTTTTTTTTAGGAAAGTGTGACTTTAAAGTGGGACACCCAAAATAGCAAAATGGGTAAGGTAATATGGGACAGAGGGAGTATAACTTATTTATAAGTAACTCTTGTGAAAAATTAATTTTTTTCAAAATGTTATAAAAAAATTAGTTTTCAGAACAGCTCATCACTCTTATTAGTTAAAATTAGTACTTTAAAACTAGTTTTTTTCTTATGTTACAAAAAACTAATTTTTTTTCAAGATTTTGGCCTTATTTATTTATATATTACTTATATTTAATTATATATTATTATTATTATTATTATTTATTTAAAAATAAAATTTTATTTTTTAAATTAATTAAAAGAATACAACATTTAGTACTAAAATTTTGTTTGTCAATTTTCTTCTTTGTCATTGTTGTGAAAACTCGTGGCAAATATGTGTTGCATTACCAGCTGTAACGCCAGGCTGTAATATAAAATAGATAATCTTTTGTACAATAGTTTCATTATTTGAAATACTCCCTCCATCTCATATAATATTTCAATTTTGCTATTTTGGGTATCCAATAAAAGATTTTTACTTTTCTAAAATGACAAAAAGTCTTTATTTTTCTCCCTCTCATTTTCTCTTTTATTTTACTTTTATACTCACAATACCAATCAACTTGTTATGAGATAATTACCTATTTAATCCCTGAGCTATAATCACTTTTTCATTTTAATTCAGATTGTATTTTTTTTTTCGTTTTCCCCCTTCACCTCATATATTTTAGTTGTAATCATTCTTTCGTCAGTTTACCATCCATTCCCCCATTAGAAATGTCTATGTTGCATGCTGACTTATTTAAAAGCTGAGTTGATCTTACAAATATTTTGAAATTACCTGAGGTGTAAGTATTAGAAGGTAAATCTATACAATACCAAATAATTGATCCCTTAAAGTCATTTTCATAAAAATCAAGGAGCTAATATATTTAAATTATTTATGATTTAGTCATTTAAAGAAATCTAACCCTAACCCTTTGTATCTGGTTAAAATAAAAAGCCAAACATTCACTCATCCATATCTTCCCAACCACCGCCACCTATAACCCGTTGTCTTCCCACCTCCGCCCCAACCACCTCTATCACACAACAACTTTCACCCATTCTGGTCGTCCCTTCCCCCTTTGCCTTTCTCTTCACGCAATACATAATCGTCAGTTTTCTCCTCCTCAATAGATCTGATTTTGCTCCTCAAATTCGAACCCTAACCTTATTTTCTCTCAAATCTGAGCCATATCAGTCTCTCCCACCTATAGATCTGCAATCCACCTACATTTTCGCCGCTCAAGCTTCCTCCATCGCCGCTCAAGCTTCCTGCATCACCGACGTCGATCGCTACAGTCAACATCGTCTCTATCTCCTTGGGTCGTAGATCTCCCGACTTTGGTTCAATATTTTAATTTGAACCTTTTGTGATTTTTAACATTTTCAGTTGTAATTTTTTTTTTTGGATAATTTTATAATTTGTTTGTACTTGAAAATATTGTGTTAATTTTTGAATCTGTATAGGTTTTGTGTTAATTTTTTTGTTGGAATTTGATTTAATTTTTCACAGTTGAAATTTGATTTAATTTTCACGATTATAATTTGTTTTATTGAACTTTGTTCATTTTATTGATTTGATGGTGATGGCAGATGTGGTTTGTTAAATGAAATGGTGGGATTGATGGTGATTGACACTAGTGGTGGAGTAAAATAAGATTTTTTTCATTTCAATAATAATGAACAAAAATAAGATTTTTTTGTTTTAAATAGCAAAACAAACATTACATTAAAAAGATAATAGTTTCATTTAAATAATAATGAACAAAAATAAGAATTTATGAAAATAAATTATAAAAAAATTTCTAAACTGAACAAATATTAAAATAAAATACATTTTTTTGTTCAAGAAAAACTTTTTTAAACTGAACAAATATTAAAATAAAATAACAAATTTTACGTTAAATAATAACAAATTTATTAAATGGAAATATTGTTTCTTAAATATTTTTATAAATAACATTAAAAGTTACTTAAATGATCAATAGTTTAATATTGTATATTTTCACCCTTTAACAGTTTCACCTCAGCCAATTTCATAATTTTGTTAGGTTAACTCAGCATTTTAATTACGTAATCATGCCAAATAGGCGTTTTTAAGTTTTAACTGTGAAATTGACGGAACACTGACGGAAGGATGACATCAATAACAAAATATGAGGTAAGGGGGAAAATGAAAAAAAAATATACAATTCAGATTAAAACGAAAAAGTGACTATAGGTTAAAGACGAAATAGGTACTTATCTCACTTGTTATTTCCTATCTCATCTTCTCTCTGTTTTATCTCACTTTTTATACTCACAATACTTATATCATTTATATATTTTCTTAATTTTTATACAAAAATGTTTATAAAATTTTATATGAAACGAAAGGAGTACTTAGTTATTTCCTTCCGGGCACAATACACCCTTAACGATTTTTTGTTGTAATTATACATAATTTATAAGGTCACATCTGTCCAATCAGGAACCAACTTTTATTCTTTACCAACTTTTATTCACCAGTTTTTGTTGATATGCTATTTTTAAGGGGCTAATTGCAATTAAGTTATCTAATTTTACACATTGTGTCAATTATTTATTGAGTTTGTTTTTGTTATAATACAATTATTATGTTTGTTAATTTATTATAATGTGATATAAAAATGGACAATTGTAAATTTTAATGAAAAGAGATGAAAACTTCAACGAACTTTTTTAAAAATTGCAATATTCACCATTCGGCTCAATCAATCAAGGTTCTAAAAAGCGCTAGGCGGATGCTAGGCGGCGGAGCCGGGCCTAGCGCCTAGGCGGGGACTAGTCGGGGACTAATCGGGATTAGTCGGGATTAGTCGGGGCACAGGCGAGAACTGTGGCCCAGGCGTTGGAGAGGGGCCTAGCGCCTAGGCGGGACCTAGGCGCCCTTAGGCGGGGTCTTTTAGAACAGAGGGCTCAATACAATCATGTTTTTATCCAATAATGTTAAAAATTAAACTACTCATTCTAAATATATTCTAAAAAGACAAATGAGAAATAAATGCCTGAAGTTTAGGGTCATTCATATAAAACAGTCCTATGTTCTAAAATTCGTAGATCAGAGTGACAAAAATTAGCAATTAAGATTTTTTTTATATAGAAATGTTAGATTTTTCAGTTAAATCAATACGTGTTTTGTACATGTAAAATTAACTGAAATTACTATTACTCTTAATAGGCGGTAAAGCGGAATAGGAAAGGTCTGAACTGACTGAATGAAGACTACCTTTTTAGCTTTTTTCTAAAGGCTCTCATGTGAGTTATGTTAGTGATGTTCCTTCTATATTTGTAGTTTTGTCTATTTCTCTTAGATATTTTTCTGAATTTTTTTTTTTTCGTTTTTTCTTTTTAGTTCAAATCTAGCCCTTCATTTTGAGATTTTTTTATTAATAAACAATTATAAAAATAAGAGTATCTGAGGTCATGAGTTGAATATATATTTTCAATTTTGATTCATCATTCGAGGTTTGATGACGGGCTCTCCATAATAATCATGACCTATACCTTTAGCCAATTTAGCTCTTAATACAGGATCATTCAAGTCAGCAATGAAATAATTCAGGAATTGTTTAGTCAAATTCAATCTACAGCTTTGCCAAATTCAGAAGAAGAAATAGAAAATCGAGTATGACAAGAAGGCTCTGAATCTGATTGCTTGAGATGGGACCTTGTCTCCTAAGAATAATTACGACTTCAAATGAAGCGCGAGCTTCGAAGCTTAATTTAGGACGGAGAAAGCAGCCGCTCAATGCGAGGAAGTATTCATAATTAAATGGAGATAAACTGAATAATTTAAAATTTAAAAGACTAGAAGTAAAATTTTCACTATTATAATTCATTAAGGCTCCGTTTGTTTCAACGTAAAATATTTTTTGGAAAATGATTTCCTGTAAATATTTTTTCGGAAAATGAAGATATTTTTACCGAAAATGAAGATGTTTTTCCGGAAAATGAAGATGTTTTTCTGAAAAATGAAGATGTTTTTCCGGAAAATGAAGATGTTTTCCGGAAAATGAGATAAAAATGTTTTCGGCTGTTTGGTAAGAAAAATGTTTTTCGAAAATATTTTCATGTGTTCAATGAAAATATTTTTCGATAAAAACACGATTTGAGATAAGTTAAAAGAGATAGAGTGTTTTAACCCAACGGGGGGAGGGGGAGTGGGGTGGGGAGTTGTTAAAAATAAATTTAAAATGATTAAATTTTTTTTGGTTTATTGAACCATCTTCTTAATTATATATATATATATATATATATATATATATATATATATATATATATATATATATATGTATGTATGTATATGTATATGTATAGTATAAATAAGAACTGTCCACCTCACCATGTGAACAGTACTAGAATAGTGTCAACTGTCAAATTTCCCATTTTGCCCTCACTAAGTTGTCCCTTTCCCATTTTGCCCTTTAAATTTTTTTTTTTAAATAAAATAAAAAAAAAACGTGTCCTCGGACACGGGCTTAATTTAAAAAAAATTAAAAAATGTGTCCTCGAACACGGGCTTATAGTATAAATGGTAGAATGGGTGAACAGTTGAATGAATAGTTCCAAATGGATTTTTTCCATTTTGCCCTCATACATTTGTCCCTTTCCATTTTGTCCTTAAAAATTTTTTTTTTTTAAATTAAAAAAAAAAACAACCCGTGTCCTTGGACACGGGCATGTACTAGTGTATATATATATATATATATATATATATATATATATATATATATATATAATGTGTTAATCATTTCGTGAATAAAACAAAAATGGAAGAGAATAGAATGAGGAAGTAGAATGTTGTACCTTGTGAAATATGAGTTGTACATGAAGGACACCATTTTTCGGAAAATGTTTTACTTAGGAAAAATCCGTAAGTTATTTTACTTAGAAAGGGCGTAAAATATTTTTCGGAAAACGTTTTCTCCATTTTTCGGAAAATAACCAAAAACCGAAAAATGGGAAAAATATTTTCCGGAAAACAACTGAACACCAAAAAATTAGTTATTTTATGAAAAATATTTTTCGAAAAATAACTAAACACCAAAAAACTAGTTATTTTACGAAAAATATTTTTCGAAAACCGTTTTACGTCGTAACAAACGGAGCCTAATATACCCCTTTCAATGCGTAAACGTTAGAAAGAAGTTAGAAGAGGCTCACTTGACCTTCTTAAGTTTTGGAAATATCATTTTAGTATTTCTAATTTTTTTTTTAAAAAAAATACTCCCTCCGTCCCACGTGAATGCAAACTTATTTCTATTTTGGTCCGTCCCACGTGAATGCAAACTTTTCAAAATGGCAAAGAATATTCACTATTCCACCCACTCATTCTCTCTCCTACTTCACTTTTACACTCACAACATTCTCTCTCCTCACTATTCCTCCCACTCATTCTCTCTCTTATTTAATTTTTCATACTCACAACATTTAACTTTTTCTCTTTCTTACATCACTTTTCCTTAATTCCCACACCCAAAAAGTTAGTCCACATTCACGTGGGACGGAGGGAGTATACTAAAAATATTATTTTTGTCAATTTTGATCTCTTTATTTTAATAAAATTTAAACTACGATAGTATTTTAACATCTTTTATTTCACAATTTATATGAAAAGCATAATTATTTTTTCAAGAACAATCTCAACTACTTTGGTCAAAAATAAATAAATAAATAGCTTCGCCATGAATTGGAATTGCCCTAAAAGACAACCAACGTTGGCTTGGCTGATCGGGTACATTTATGAACATGACAAGAGATTAATCAGAATGATTTTGGTGAAAATAATTATAGGATTTCCAAAAATGCAAACGTAAAATGCAAACAATAACTAGAGTGGACCCGTCTTGGCGCATGTAGGAGGCGGCAATTGCTTATTTTATCCGAGCGTCTGCGTCGGCGTCGGCGTCCAATGATGAATTGACAAAGGGCGTTAAATGAAATAAAAAGAGTCGCCTTTAATTTCTTATTTTATTTTATCCGAGCCTTCAAGGAATAGACAAAAGAATTCCAAGAAATAGACGAATGAATTGACAAGGTCCGTTAAATGAAACAAGTCGGCTGGAGTTTGATTTGGCCTTGACTCATAAAAATTTGAGTTTGAGTTGGCTTGAGTTAAATTTGTGCTCGAGCTCGAATCGACTTTTTAACCTCAATTTGTTATCGAGCCGACTCGTGTGTATCTTGTTTTTTGGACGAGATTTGATCGATACTGACTCGTTGAGCTCGACTAGTTTAGCTCGTTAAGAACTCTAATGATTTTTGTTTGTAGAGCTCGAGTTTGACTTGATAAGTTCGTTATTAAAAGATAATAATTTTCTTGATTATTTCAATATTTACAAATTACATATATAGAGTCCAAGACTCCTATAGTTCTAGCTAATTATCCTTTAATCTAGGTAACTAAATAACAACTTCTATGGAAAGGATAATTACATATATCTACAGAATATGTTGGTGATTTTAGTGTCATCAACTTGTTTTATTGTAATGGTGATTTACTAAGAGATCAATGTGATTCGTATTAGACTCGGATACGAGTAAGGGAAAGTGTGGAGTACACACTCGTTTGAGCTAAAACGAAGTCAACCTCGATATAGAAGTAAAAGTTAAAGGGTAGCACTTTTTGTCGATCAAGATGAACAAGACGGCCGTGCTCATATGACACGGCCAGCAGTATGAACAACACTAGTGCAGCTTCATAAGACACGGCCGTGCAGTTCCTGTACAGATGCCTTTTCAAAATGAAGAGACACATTGCTTGGCTAAAATCATGTCTTTTGATTGTACCCTTTAACTAACTAGTGAGTAACCCGTCGAAATTCGACGGGCATATTAAAGTTTATTATTACTTATTGCTATAATCTGTAATTTCATTAGGCCATATTGTTTTCGTTTATTTAAATGAAATTACAGAGTATATGGAATGGAGAGAGTATGCCTCGTATTCATGTTGTCGTTTAGGATGCAAATGATGCTTATACCATGTTTTTCCTAATTGTTTTGGCTTAGATCAGGGTGGTCATCATGTATAAGTAAGCTATGACAATAAATTGTTCATTACAATATACTACATGCTTTCAGAAAGATAGAAGGGAAAGAGAAGATGAAAACTTTGTGTATATTGGAACACAATCTGAAATTGTTTATATAGGACTAAGTTTTGAAAAGACATGTCTTTTCAAATTCAGACACAGATTTTCAACAGTTTATGACAGTTGAAACTGTTAATTCAAAAATCAAATTTTGGCATTATTCTGAACTTAAAATAATAATTTAAAATAATTAAAAAATATTTTAATATTAATTTACAAAAATTAAATTAGTTCAGCACATCATTTGACTGCCAAGATTCGAGCTTTATGTTTATAAAAACCTGTGTCATGGGGCTATGCCCGATGACTTTTGTCCGTCTCGAAAAGAGCTTCGATTTGATATGTTGTGCATTCCGTGGTTCATCCGGAATCAAAAGTTACGCCCTTTTTAGCGCACACACCTAAACTTTACCAAAAACTCTTATTTCAAAAAACACTTTTAATTTTCATCTTTTACCACACAATTTTACATAAGTTACAACATCTTTATCATCACCAAGTATCACTTAGTACACTTGATAGGAATTAGGAAATCATAAATACTCGTATCTTTTTGGTTGAGTATTTTATTAATCAAGCATTAAATAATCAAGAAGGCAGGCTCAAATGGCATACAAATCGAGTTAATATGCATTAGAAATTGGTTATAACATCTAACAACCCATTATACATTAAGGTTAGTAAACACAATTAAATGTTAGTAAAGCACTGATATTTCTATCCTAAGAATAATAGCTCGTTAGAAATTGAAATATCATTTAATTATTAATCACTATTGGAACTATGCAGCACAAATTTAATTTGACAAAAAAATGGATTTGAGAGAAAAAATAAAGACAAACTTGGAAGAGGCAGATGCGTGAAAACGTATGCAAAAGAATGATAGATACAAATGAATGATAGTGATTTATGGTTATAAAAAGAGATTAAGTTCTAGGACTATTACTTCCTAAAGACTTTCATTAGATGACAATTTTCAAATTTTAAATTTAAACTATTTAAATATACTGATTTGATAAGCTGAAAATAATAAATATAATCTGATAATATGATTTGGGAATCTTACTTAAAAAGACTTACAAAGATGATAATTTTAAAATTTTAAATTTAGCTAATAAAATATACTGATATGATAATCTGATATGGGGATAATGGATAATGATACTTCCTCTATCTCTAATTGAATGACCATTATTGTCTCAAAATAAATATTCTTTTAAATTTTTTGATTTAATTTTTTTTCATAATTCATTATATTTTTACAAATGTAAAATTTTGAAAATGAATTAAAAGAATGTTTATTATTTTTTCTAGATTAAAATTAAATTTTTTAAAATGATTATTAAATTTTGAAAAAAAATCATTCATTTTAGGATGGAGAGAAAAATACAATTTAAACAAATTAAATTTAATCCAATAAAATAAAATAAACTAATCTAATAATCTAAAATCTAATATGGGGGATAATGATAAGAGAAATCAGTGCATGCTCCAAGACAATTTTCTACTTTCTACCAATATCACATTCTTTCGGATGAAGTAGTTGAACCGCTATAGTTTGAATTTATTACGTTTAAAAATATTTTGTTTGGATTTAAAAGCTAAAATTTGTGTTTAAATCAAAATCTAAAATAAAACTCTTCATTGAATGTGACACATGACGGCTAATAATTGGTGAACATAGAGCTGACTTGGAATTCCACGTGGCGAGCTGTATGGTCTTGAAATGTTTCTGCTTTTATATATTATATAGATTGAATGACCATTATTGTCTCAAAATAAATGTTCTTTTAAATTTTTTGATTTAATTTTTTTTCATAATTCATTATATTTTTACAAATGTAAAATTTTGAAAATGAATTAAAAGAATGTTTATTATTTTTTCTAGATTAAAATTAAAATTTTTAAAATAATTATTAAATTTTGAAAAAAAAATCATTCATTTTAGGATGGAGAGAATAATACAATTTAAACAAATTAAATTTAATCCAATAAAATAAAATAAACTAATCTAATAATCTAAAATCTAATATGGGAAATAATGATAAGAGAAATCAGTGCTTGCTCCAAGACAATGTTTCTACTTTCTACCACCATCACATTCTTTCGGATGAAGTAGTTGAACCGCTATAGTTTGAATTTATTACGTTTAAAAATATTTTGTTTGAATTTAAAAGCTAAAATTTGTGTTTAAATCAAAATCTAAAATAAAACTCTTCATTGAATGTGACACATGGCGGCTAATAATTGGTGAACATAGAGCTGACTTGGAATTCCACGTGGCGAGTTGTATGGTCTTGAAATGTTTCTGCTTTTATATATTATATAGATTGAATGACCATTATTGTCTCAAAATAAATGTTCTTTTAAATTTTTTGATTTAATTTTTTTTTTCATAATTCATTATATTTTTACAAATTTAAAATTTTGAAAATGAATTAAAAGAATGTTTATTATTTTTTCTAGATTAAAATTAAATTTTTAAAAATGATTATTAAATTTTGAAAAAAAAATCATTCATTTTAGGATGGAGAGAATAATACAATTTAAACAAATTAAATTTAATCCAATAAAATAAAATAACCTAATCTAATAATCTAAAATCTAATACGGGGGATAATGATAAGAGAAGTCAGTGCATGCTCCAAGACAATGTTTCTACTTTCTACCACCATCACATTCTTTCGGATGAAGTAGTTGAACCGCTGTAGTTTGAATTTATTACGTTTAAAAATATTTTGTTTGGATTTAAAAGCTAAAATTTGTGTTTAAATCAAAATCAATACTCTTACTAATGTGACACATGGCGGCTAATAATTGGTGAACATAGAGCTGACTTGGAATTTCACGTGGCGAGCTGTATGATCTTGAATTGTTTCTGCTTTTATATATTATATAGATTGAATGACCATTATTGTCTCAAAATAAATGTTCTTCTAAATTTTTTGATTTAATTTTTTTTCATAATTCATTATATTTTTACAAATGTAAAATTTTGAAAATGAATTAAAAGAATGTTTATTATTTTTTCTAGATTAAAATTAAATTTTTTAAAATGATTATTAAATTTTGAAAAAAAAATCATTCATTTTAGGATGGAGAGAATAATACAATTTAAACAAATTAAATTTAATCCAATAAAATAAAATAACCTAATCTAATAATCTATATAATATATAAAAAGAGAAACATTTTATGCCATCACATTAAGCCATGTTACTATTATGACATGGCATTATGTGATTCACCCATTGGTCAATTATTTTTTATATAAATCAAGTGGTTAAATTTGGAAATCTATCAAGGGTATTTTAATCATTTATGTTCATGGTATAAATGTAGATATTAGACATATAAATCAACATCAATTGCTTTTGATTGGATGCCTTAATTTACGATTTTTTTCCCCCAAATCTTTGACCTCAATTATTTTATAATAAATTAATTTAAAAAAAAAAATATTTACACCAAAATTCATAATTTTTTCCCTCTATAAATAGAAACTAATTTCATTTCATTCGAACACAGAAAAAAAAATCCTCTTTCTTGAATATAAATCAAATATTTTATAATAAACTATTCTTTTTCCACCTAAAATCATTAAAAAAATTCTCCAAAAATAGATATTACTTTCATTTTATTTGGACAAAAAAAAAATCCTCTTCTTTGAAATGCATGTCAATATTCTAAAAAATAAATGTAGTATAAATAGGTAGTTTGAAAGAGGGATAGGAAGAAGTGGGTTGAGTTTGATGAGGGAGTGTAGTGTTTGGTGAAAAAAAACTCATTTAACACATTGTTAGTTATTTTTGGATTTTGATTTTTTTTTTCAAAATTGAATAAGTCAAATTGAAAAAGAATATTATAATTTTGTTCATGATGAGTTAATGTAAACAAATATGATATTTATTTTTAAAAATAATCTTTTTTGAATATAAATCAAGTATTTTATAATAATTTTTTTTTTTTTCACCAAAAATCATTAAAAAAATTCTTTCAAAAATAGAGACTACTTTCATTCGATTTGGACACAAAAAATAAATCCTTATCTTTGAAGTGCATGTCAATATTCTATCTATATAATATATAAAAAGAGAAACATTTCATGTCATCACATTAAGCCATGTCACTATTATGACATGGCATTATGTGATTCACCCATTGGCCAATTATTTTCTATATAAATCAAGTGGTTAAATTTGAAAATCTATCAAGGATATTTTAGTCATTTACGTTCATGACATAAATGTAGATATTAGACATTGAAATCAACATCAAGTGCTTTTGATTTGATGCCTTAATTTACGATTTTTTCCCCCAAATTCTTTGACCTCAATTATTTTATAATAAATTAATTTATAAAAAAATTGTTTACACCAAAATTCAGAATTTTTTCATTTGATTCGAACACAGAAAAAAAATCCTCTTTCTTGAATATAAATCAAATATTTTATAATAAATTATTTTTTTCCACCTAAAATCATTAAAAAAATTCCTCAAAAAATAGATATTACTTTCATTTTATTCGGACAAAAAAAAATATCCTCTTCTTTGAAGTGCATGTCAATATTCTAAAAAATAAATGTAGAATAAATAGGTAGTTTGAAAGAGGGAGAGGGAGAGGAAGAAGTGGGTTGGGTTTGATGAGGGAGTGTAGTGTTTGGGGAAAAAAAACTCATTTAACACATTGTTAGTTATTTTTGGATTTTGATTTTTTTTCTCAAAATTAAATAAGTTAAATTGAAAAAGAATATCATAATTTTGTTCATGATGAGTTAATATAAACAAATATGATATTTATTTTAAAAAAATTTCTTTTTTGAATATAAATCAAATATTTTATAATATTTTTTTAAAAAAAAAATTCACCAAAAATCATAAAAAAAATTCTTCCAAAAATAGAGACTACTTTCATTCGATTTGGACACAAAAAAGAAATCATTTCCTTTGAAGTGCATGTCAATATTCTAAAAAATAAAGATAGTATGAATTGGTATTTTGAAAGAGGGAGATGAAGAAGTGGGTTAGGTTTGATGAGGGAGTGGATTGTTTGGGGAAAAAAAATTCATTTAACACAAATGTTAGTTTTTTTAAGATTTTGATTTTTTCTTCTCAAAATTAAATAAGTTAAATTGGAAATGAATATTATAATTACGTTCATGATGAGTTAATGTAAACAAATATGATATTTATTTATTATTACTATTATTCGTATACTAATAAATGATACTCCCTCCGTTCCACTTCAAGGGTCCTACTTTTCCTTTTGATCTGTCCCACGTCAAGAGTCCCTTCCATAAATGACATGTTTTGAATATATTTATACCCTTGTAATTTATATATATTGATTCAATATTTCTCACAATATCCAACGTAACGGTAGGGGTTTTTTTTTTTTTTGAAATAAAAAGAATCATATTATTAACGACAATAAATTCATTATACATTAAGTTTATGCATTTGAATGCGTACTTTGATTTGCTAAATAATGTTACGCTCTCCTGACAAATAAAGTTTATGCATACAATAATGGAAAATACTCCCTCCGTCCCATAATGGAATGTCCAAAAAAATTTCAAATTTGCTCTTGATCAAAAGCAAATTTCAAAACTTTTTGGACATTCATTTCAAATATGCTCTTGACTAAGAATAATTTGATAATTGAATTGTTATCCTACTGTAAATTGATTAATATTTGATTCATTTAATAAATGACTATATAATTGATAGACAAAATAGCCTACCAAACTACTGTTTGTCAAAGATAATTTTGTGAGCAAGTTTGTGTAAATTTTATAAGCTCAAATCATTACGCGAGTTTGTGTAAATTATATATTCTCCATCTCTTAAAAAATTGGTGATCAAGTGTACACAAATTTTTATTTTTATAATAAAAATAGATTTCTGTGACCAAAATATGTTTGGCCATCCCAACACATAAGCTAAATGGAGTTAGTTTGAATGTAGTAATGTAATTTTCTGTGTGTACAGGATACTCCCTCTATCCCAAAATGATCGTCTCACTTTTTTATTGTTGGATATAAACCTAACATATTATTTTCATTTATTTAAATGAAATTACAGATTATAGCAATAAGTAATAATAAGCCTTAATATGCCCGTCGAATCTCGACGGGTTACTCACTAGTCTTAAATCTAATATGGGGGATAATGATAAGAGAAATAAGTGCATGCTCCAAGACAATGTTTCTAATTTCTACCACCATCACATTCTTTCGGATGAAGTAGTTGAACCGCTGTAGTTTGAATTTATTACGTTTAAAAATATTTTGTTTGGATTTAAAAGCTAAAATTTGTGTTTAAATCAAAATCAAAACTCTTCATTGAATGTGACACATGGCGGCTAATAATTGGTGAACATAGAGCTGACTTGGAATTCCACGTGGCGAGCTGTATGGTCTTAAAATGTTTCTGCTTTTATATATTATATAGATACCTTCCCATCTGTATATATACAGAGATTGATCTCAGTTGTAAATATATGAAAAACACAAGAGTGAATTATAACAATAACGAAAGCAATCAATTCTCAAGTTTTGATTTGTTCTCTTTGCCTAGAAAACAAATTGTGTGATTGTCTTATCCCAATAAAGATTTTGTGTAACCCAGGCATTAAGGGTCGAAATACTTTATTCGGAAAGTGAATTATACACGATTCAATCACATATCCGGCCTTAGTATCAAGATCAAGACCCAAGAATTCCCCTACAAACGAATAAAGTAATTGGTGATACTCATGGCTACTGTGAAGGAGATGACAACAAAGTTTGGAAAGCTAGACAAGTTTGAAGGGCAAGATTTCAGACGTTGGCAAAAGAAGATGCACTTCCTTTTGACAACATTAAAGGTGGTGTATGTTCTATCTACTCCAATTCCAGAATTGCTTGAAGAGGATAACTTGGAGGCCGTCAGACGTAGATCGAAGTGGGAGAACGATGACTACATCTGCAGAGGACACATATTGAACGGTATGTCTGATCCTTTATTTGACATTTATCAAAATGAGGAGTCTGCTAAAGAGTTATGGGATTCTCTTGAATCCAAGTACATGACAGAGGATGCTTCTAGTAAGAAGTTCCTTGTGAGTAATTTTAACAATTATAAGATGGTCGATGCTAGACCTGTCATGGAACAATTCAATGAACTCCTTAGAATCCTTGGACAATATACTCAACATGGGTTGAAGATGGATGAGTCAATATCAGTTTCAAGTGTGATTGATAAGTTGCCTCCCTCCTGGAAGGATTTCAAACACACTTTGAAACATGGTAAAGATGATCTGTCTTTGGTTCAACTTAGTAGTCACTTGCGCATAGAGAAATCTCTAAGGGCGCAAGAAAATGACAAAGGCAAAGGAAAGGAAGTTGGTGGACCATCGGTCAATATGATTGATGATGGTAGAAACAAAAACAAAGGAAAGAAACGCAGTTTCAATGACAATGGTTCTGGTCCCAACAAGAAGCCTAAATTGGCTTGTTGGAAGTGTGGCAAATCTGGTCACTTTAAGAAGGATTGTCGTGTTGGAAACAACAAGAACGGCGCAAGCACAAGTGGTTCGGGAAAGGGGTCTAAGGACCATTCTCAAAACCAAGGTCAGAATTTAATTCATAGTTGGAACAGATTTATTAAAAATTCCGTTTCAATAATTTCTGAGGCATTTTATGTGCAGGATGATGCTATTGCGTGGTGGATTGATTCCGGTGCCACTGCTCATGTTTGTAAAGATCGTTGTTGGTTTAAGACATACGAACCAATGGAAGACGGATCTGTCGCTTTACATGGGTGATGACCATTCCGCTCCTATTCAAGGAAGAGGAAGTGTGGTATTGGAATTTAGTTCGGGAAAACGATTTCTTTGTTTAATGTTTTATATGTACCTAAACTTCGTAAGAATTTAATTTCTCGGTCCTGTCTTGAACAAGTGTGGTTATAAACAAGTTTATGAATCCGATAAGTATATCTTATCGAAGTCAGGTGTATTTGTAGGATTTGGTTATTATAACAATGGGATGTTTATGTTGAATTTGAATAAAATTCCTGTTAACTCTAGTTCTGTTTATATGACTTCCTCTCGTTGTTGTTAATTCCTCATTATGGCATGCTCGGTTAGGACATGTGCACTATAAAAGAATGCTTGAAATGTCCAAAGATGGTTTGATTCCTGTTGTTGATAATAATACGGAAAGGTGTAATACTTGCATGTTAACAAAAATCACTAGGAAACCTTTTAAAAGTGTTACAAGGAATTCTGTAAAACTTGAATTGATACATAGTGATTTATGTGATTTTCATGCAACTCCATCTTTAGGCAATAAAAGGTATATTGTCACTTTTATAGATGATGCCTCTAGGTTTTGCTATATTTATTTGCTGCATGCAAAAGATGAAGCCCTAGATAAATTTAAAATTTATAAAACTGAAGTTGAACTTCAACTTAATGGCTTGATTAAAACCTTACGTACGGATAGAGGTGGTGAATATTATGATCCTAAATATTTCCAATCCGTAGGGATAATTCATGAGACTACGGCTCCTTATGTACCACAACAAAATGGTGTGGCTGAAAGGAAGAATAGAACTCTTGAAGAAATGGTTAACGCCATGTTGTCTTACTCTGGCTTGAGTGACGGGTTTTGGGGTGAAGCCATGTTAACGGCTTGTCATCTATTGAATAGAGTTCCTAATAAAAGGAACAAGATTACCCCATATGAGCTTTGGTATAAGAAAAGACCAAACTTGACATTTTTGCGAAGTTTGGGGATGTAGGGCCGTGGTTAGACTTCCGGACCCTAAAAGGAAAAGTTGGGAGAAAAAGGTGTTGATTGCATCTTTGTTGGATATGCCTGAGCATTCCAAGGCATATAGGTTTTATGTTATAGAACCTAATGAATTCATTTCTATAAACACAATTATAGAATCAAGAGATGCAATCTTTGATGAGAATCGTTTCTCTTCTATACCTAGACCCAAGGATATTATACCAATGTCGGCTGAATCTCAAATGGATGATCATTCAATTGATGTACCAAGTGAGACACCCGAACCTCGTAAGAGTACAAGAGTAAGGAAAGCTAAATCATATGGTTCTGATTTTCAACTATATTTAGTTATGGGATCAAGAGATCAAATTGAATCTCAATACTCTTACTTTGTTATAGTATAGAGGAGGATCCAAGAACCTATGATGAAGCAATAAAATCTCGAGACGCCGGTTTTTGGAAAGAAGCCATCGATGATGAGATTGGTTCTATTGTGGAAAATAATACATGGGTCTTGTCTGATTTACCACCAGGCTGTAAACCTTTGGGGTGCAAATGGATCTTCAAAAAGAAGATGAAAGTCGATGGAACTATTGACAAGTTTAAAGCTCGATTGGTAATCCAAGGCTTTAGACAAAAGGAAGGGATCGATTACTGATACCTATGCACCGCTGCTCGTATCACTACTATTAGATTTCGATAGCTTTGGCAGCCTATTCGTAATCTATTGATCCATCAAATGGATGTCAAAACAAAGATTCTTAAATGGTGATTTGGAAGAAGAAGAAGTGTATATGAAGCAACCTGAAGGATTTGTTATGCCAGGTAATGAGCATAAGGTATGTAAGTTAATTAAGTCATTGTATGGGCTGAAGCAAGCACCTAAGCAAAGTGGCATCAAAAATTTGATAAGGTTGTTTTGTCGAATGGTTTTGTATTAAATCGATCCGACAAATGTGTATATAGCGATTTGATGAATCCGATAAAGGTGTAATCATCCTGTCTATATGTAGATGACATGTTGATTTTTGGCACCGACCAAAATGTAGTTGATAAAACTAAAAGGTTTTTGTCATCAAAGTTTTCGATGAAGGACATGGGAGAAGCCGATGTAATTCTTGGTATAAAGATTAAACGGATGAACAAGGGAATTGCAATATCACAATCTCATTATATTGAGAAAATTCTCAAGAGGTTTAATTGTGATAATTGTTCCAAAGTTAGTACTCCCATGGATCCTACCGAGAAACTTGTATCAAATACTCAGTAAACCCGTGTCACGACTTGAATACTCAAAAGCCATAGGCGCTTTGATGTATGCTATGACGGGCACTCGACCCGATATTGCTTATGCGGTTGGAAGATTGAGTAGGTTCACTAGTAATCCTAGTAGACAAGACATTGGCATGCTATAACAAGGGTGTTCAAGTACTTAAAAGGTACTATGGACTATGGTTTGTGTTATAGTGGACATCCTTCTATATTAGAAGGTTACACAGATGCTAGTTGGATCAACCAAGAAGATTCATCTTCTACTAGTGGTTGGGGTGTTCTTGCTTGGAGGAGGTGCCATTTCTTGGGCTTCCAAAAAGCAGACATGTATTACACATTCTACAATGGAATCTCGAGTTTGTAGCATTGGCCGCCGCTGGAAAAGAAGCGGAGTGGCTTCGGAACTTGATATATGAGATTCCATTATGGCCAAAACCGATATCACCAATGTCTATCCATTGTGATAGTGCCGCCACCTTGGCTAGGGCCTATAGTCGATTTATAATGGCAAGTCTAGACACTTGGGTGTCGACATAGTATGATTCGGGAGTTAATCATGAATGGTGTGATATCGCTGAGTTTGTTCGGTCGCAACAAAATTTGGCCGACTCACTTGACGAAGGGGTTAGCCAGAGACTTGGTAAATAAGTCTCGCAATGGGAATGGGATTAAAGTCCATTTAATCCTCTAATTGTGAGATACCCAATTCCCTTCTAATACAACGTTAGAAGCTTGAATTCAATGTGGAAAGCTCGCAGCTTGGAGATTGGAACACATGTTATTATCTTTCCCAAGGTATGTGTTCGCACTGCAAGTAAAGGTTAGGTTGAAGAATATCTTCTTAATAGTTCCTTTGAAAAATTGCAAATGCAGTGCAAGATTAAAAGGAACTACCTATGTGGACATGAAGTTTTGCCGCTTCAAGAAGCTAGGACTTGGCTTCCTATATGTTCACTATTGGATATGGACACATGGCTTGTAATAGTGTCAAGATTAAACAAAGAGAATTGTACAGAACTTATGTGTATAGTATCTTCATGTATTCATATGAGTTGACGGGTTCAATCGTTACGACACCCCGATTCTCGAGTATTTGAAATGTGTATTATACTAAGATGAAAATTCAATCGCAAGACATTTTCATTTATGCATTCGTTTGTTTCGTTATTTATACAGTTTAGTAAATCAAAGGATTACACTAAAATGGAGGGGATTTGTTGGTGATTTTAGTGTCATCAACTTGTTTTATTGTAATGGTGATTTACTAAGAGATCAATGTGATTCGTATTAGACTCGGATACGAGTAAGGGAAAGTGTGGAGTACACACTCGTTTGAGCTAAAACGAAGTCAACCTCGATATAGAAGTAAAAGTTAAAGGGTAGCACTTTTTTTGTCGATCAAGCATGAACAGCACGGCCGTGCAGCTTCATATGACACGGCCGTGCAGGTATGAACAACACGGCCGTGCAGTTCATAAGACACGGCCGTGCAGTTCCTGTACAGATGCCTTTTCAAAATGAAGAGACACATTGCTTGGCTAAAATCATGTCTTTTGATTGTACCCTTTAACTAATACCTCCCCATCTGTATATATACAGAGATTGATCTCAGTTGTAAATATATGAAAAACACAAGAGTGAATTATAACAATAACGAAAGCAATCAATTCTCAAGTTTTGATTTGTTCTCTTTGCCTAGAAAACAAATTGTGTGATTGTCTTATCCCAATAAAGATTTTGTGTAACCCAGGCATTAAGGGTCGAAATACTTTATTCGGAAAGTGGATTATACACGATTCAATCACATATCCGGCCTTAGTATCAAGATCAAGACCCAAGAATTCCCCTACAGAATATTTACAGAATATTATCACATCTTCCTAATATTCTAACACACCCCCTCAATCTTAGTGGGAGGAAGACGGACGTTGAGACTGTCTCGAAAATCATTAAATAGTATCAAAGGAAGACCCTTTGTAAAAATGTCAGCTATCTGATGTCGAGAGGGTACATGTAAAACACGCACCTCTCCTCGTGCCACCTTTTTCCGAACGAAATGTATATCCAATTCAACATGTTTTGTGCGTTGGTGTTGAACGAGATTGCCGGAGAGGTAGATAGCACTAATATTATCACAATACACAAGAGTGGCCTTGTAAATTGGACAATGTAACTCAAGAAGAAGATTTCTCAACCAACACGACTCGAAGACAACATTAGCCACACCCCGATACTCAGCTTCGGCGCTAGACCTAGAAACCGTTGGTTGTCGTTTGGCCGCCCATTACACAAGATTCTCTCCCAAGAAAACACAATATCCAGACGTGGATCTTCGTGTGTCCGGACAACCTACCCAATCCCCATCCGTATAGGATGTCAAGGTAGTGGTAGATGAAGGGTATAACGAGAGCCCATAATCAAGTGTACCACTCACATACCTAATAATGCGTTTTAACGCATTCATATGGATGTCCTGAGTATCATGCATGTAGAGGCAGATTTGTTGAACCGCGTAGGTGATATCTGGTCTCGTAAATGTCAAATACTGAAGAGCCCCCGCAAGGCTTCTATAGAGAAATGGATCGGAAAAAGAAGGACTGGACTGTCCGCTCACTTTCTGCTTGGTGTCCACCGGAGTGAGGGACGGTTTACATGATGCCATACCAGCCCGAGCCACTATGTCCGAAGCATAAGATTGTTGTGACAAGAATAAAGATCCCGGATTTCGAGTCACAGCAATGCCCAAGAAATAACTGAGAGGGCCTAAGTCTTTCATGGCAAATTCCGACCCAAGCTTAGACATGATCGAGCAACGAAGAGCTTCTGAAGAGGTGGTCAATATGATATCATCCACATAGAGTAACAAGTAAGCCATATCTGTACCATTCTTTAAAATAAATAAAGAATGATCGGATTGGCTATGAGCAAAGCCAATAGAAGAGTCGTAGTTTGCAAATCGCTTGTACCATGCCCGAGGGGCTTGTTTAAGCCCATATAACGAATTCCGAAGTAAGCACACATGGTCAGGAAATTGTTTGTCTCGAAACCCCACTGGCTGAAGCATGTATACAGTCTCATGTAGATTGCCATGAAGAAAGGCATTTTTGACATCCAGATGATGAATAGACCAATTCTTAGAAAGGGACAAGGTGAGTACCGTTCTAATTGTGGCCGGTTTGACCACTGGACTGAATGTTTCCCCACAATCAACTCCCACTTGTTGGGTTTTGCCACCCCAACTAACCGAGCTTTGTGTCGCTCATAGCCAATTTCCAATTAATATCATTAAGGGAAGAAATAGGGTCACGAGGAAGAGGAGATTTAGAAATGGTATTATTTAAATTAAAGTGAGATTAAGGTTTAAAAATACCATGTTGACTCCGAGTGACCGGCCCTTTCGATTGATTAGGAACAAATTGGGACAGAGAAGAAGACACATGCACTATAGGATCAGAACAATGGGCAGGCGGCCCAACCATAGGTCCACCAGGCGCCGACCCATCAGTCAGAGGAGGCTGATCCGGGGCGGCAAAGGGGGAGATTGGGCCTACTGTCGAAGGGAGTGTTTTGGGCTCAGGAGATGTTTGGACAGG
Organism: Adenophora triphylla var. japonica; assembly: GCA_022495995.1. Lineage (NCBI taxonomy): Eukaryota > Viridiplantae > Streptophyta > Magnoliopsida > Asterales > Campanulaceae > Adenophora > Adenophora triphylla. The sequence continues at coordinate 120,609 of JAFEMH010005399.1, forward strand.
AGAAGTGGGCTGCGAGTGAAAGTCTGAACCTGTGGGGTTAGGAACTTGACCAGCCCATTGCGAAATAGTGTAAGAATTAGGACCATCGTCCAAAAAAGCATAAGACTCAGGAGACGACTTATACATTTTGGCAAATGGAAAATTATTTTCATCAAAAATAACATGACGATTGATGATGATTTTTCATGAGGATAAATTATAACATTTATAGCCACGGTGATTTGACGGATAGCCTAAGAATGCACACGGAGTAGAGCGCGCCTGAAGTTTGTTAATTGTTGTAGAAGGGAAGAGAGGATAGCAAAGACAACCAAAGACGCGCAAATGAGTATAGGACGGGACTTTATGGTATAACACATGAAGAGGCGTATTATAGTCAATATTTTTATGGGGTAAAATATTGAGGAGATAAGTGGCCATATCGAGAGCGTGATGCCAAAAAGACGGAGGAAGAGAAGCATGGGTCAAAAGGGTACGAATAACATTGTTAATTGTACGAATAGTCCGTTCTGCTTTTCCATTTTGAGGAGAGGTATAGGGACAAGAAAGGCGGAAAGACATCCCATTCTTTTTGCAAAAATCCCAAAATTGAGAATTGTCAAATTCTTTTCCATTATCACATTGAAAAGTTTTGATATCTCTTTCAAACTGAGTACGAATAAAAGCTTTGAAATTAAGAAAGATAGAGAATACATCCGATTTTTTTGATAAAGGAAAAGTCCACAAAAAATTCGAAAAATTATCTAATAACAACACATAATAACGATGGCCCGAAGTACTCAAAACAGGAGAAGTCCACAAATCACTATGAATAATGTCAAAAGGACAAAAAGTACTAGAATTCGAAGTAATAAATGGCAATTTAACATGTTTGCCCAAAACGCATTGAAATTACCCGGATCGCGCGCGGAAAGCGCGGCGAGCGGTTATCTTTCGCGGAACATGGGACCTCGCTTCGGGAGAGAGAGAGGAGTCGCCACGCGGTTTTGTATTTTGAGCCCAAACGTTGAGAATGGCTTTGAAAAATGTGTCATTTTGTATTATGAGTCCAAACTTTGGAAATGGCTTTGAAAATGTGTCGTTTTGTATTATGAGCCCAAACTTTGGAAATGGCTTTGAAAATGTGTCGTTTTGTATTATGAGCCCAAACTTTGGAAATGGCTTTTAGGACTAGAGATTGTTAGGTTCGGAGGTCACGTTACGTTTCGGGAAGAGTGTACGGAGGTCACCCGAAATGCCTCGTATGACGAGTCTTTCTACCTTTCTCGAAATTGTGTGCGTGCGTGTGTGTTGCATTTTTGAAAAGGGGGGCTTGAATGACAAGCTTAATCTTGGTTTGAATGTCAAACACTGATTTATGAAAAAAGCGAGCGTTTGAATGACAAACGTCAGTTTTGAGATTTTTTAGGAAGAGGGTGTGAGGGTGAATGAACGCTCGCCGAAAAAAAATAAGATTTTGAGAGTCGCCACGCCGTTTTAAAGGAAACATTGAAAACCTTTTTGAAAAGAGAATTTGGGTTCGGGGGTCAGGTTACGCGTTGGGAAGAACCGAGAGTTCACCAAACACGTCTCGTCCGTAAACGAGACTTTCTATGTTCAACATCCAAAATATTCAAGCGTGTGTGTGAATTTGTGTGTGACAAAATATGTAATGAAATGCACATTAATGCTTCGTTTTATTGCTCAACAGGGGGAATTATAACTTGTGAACCATTTACCATGGGAGGCCACATCCCACTTACAAAATATGAGAACAACTTACAACTGAAATGGACCAGCTGCAAAGGGTTACTTGTGTCGCGTGACACAGGACACCACATGTCCAATTGTGTCGCGTGACACTACCAGCCACCTTACAGAGGCTTTACAAATCTCAAAATACAGAACACAATCACCTCAAATGAGTGTGAATATGGAGGATTCACACTCTGTTTTGAGTGACAAGTGAACCATATAAACAAATTACAACTGAAATGATGAACCGGATGAACAACTTACAACTGAATTGATGGTCTCTGTAGAGTGGCTACTTGTGTCGCGTGACATAGGACTCCACATGTCCAGTTGTGTCACGTGACACAGGTTACCAATCTGCAGGAACCTTACAATTTGAAATCAGAAACAACAGAGATCGATTCAGATCCAATCACCACACCAAATCATCTCAGAAAACAATGAATTAATCACGAATCGACCAAGGGGGTGTGGATATGGAGAGATCCACACTCCCTTGGCAAACAAGCAACAATTCCAACAATATCAAGCCATGAACATCAAATATATCAAGCAAAATGACTTAAACAGAGAGATGGCGATTGCCACTTGATAATTGAAGCAGATGGAGCTCAACTATCAAGTGGATGAATAGAGAGTGAATGTAAATTGCAAGGAGCAAATAAAATGGCAAATATGAGAGAGAGAAGGAGGGAATTGTTACCCTTGTAGTGTCCACAATCTCTACACCAAGTTAGGTGTAGAGACCTTCGATTCAGCTGCTGGAATGGGGATCCAAACACAGATGGAGTGTTGGATTGAGTGTGAGCACCCCAACCCGGGACCTAACGCGTTTCCCGAGCTTGAGAAGCTCAAACTAAGAAAACCCATCTTATATTTTTAAAACTTTTATTTGACTTTACAAGAAAACAAATTCTAAATTTTCCATAAACAAAATCAAATAATAATATCTCCACTTGGAGGAATTTAAACAAATACTTTAATAACCATACTTGATTAATTACATTGAAAATCCTAATTAACATTGTTTGACAAAAGAGTTTTCCTTACAACTTATAAAAGAGTAATACTTAAATATGACTCCCGACAACCCACTCATATACCTATCCTGTTAAGTCCCAAAAGCAAGAGTCCAACTCTTTCCCCGGTCTCACCTGTTCAGTCACCTGTCTCAAAGACAATCTAAAGCAGTAAAAGGGAAGGGGTGAGAATAAATCTCAATAAGCTATTATGAATGCAGCAAGATGCCAAACAATATGCAACACGTAGCATGGTAACACATAACACCTTATGAAAGCGGTAAACACATTATGTTACCTCATTTTACCTTTCCCGTCTGAACAATAAGTCGTACAACGTGGGAGTAAAACTCTGCTCTTTGGTGAATTGCCCCCATGCACATTCACCGCTTATAGGTCTCATACCCCAGAGATCCATATAAGAAAATAGGATACTTATATGACCCTTATTCAGAGTATCATATAATATCATCGCTACTGTAAAGCTTTTGGCTTCATAATAAGCATTCCACCGGTACACCAAATCGCAGCATAACCGTAAAGGCTTTTGGCTCAATATAGTAGCTTGCATGCCCCACTCGCGCCACAGAGGGGAACGGTCCCAGGTATGATGAACCTTCAATCACTTATAGAACAAATCCATAATTGATTGAATTCCATTATACCCCCGAATATCAACACGTTCAAGCACATAATAGATACTTGAAATATAATTCACAAAAAGGGATAATAATATAACAACATGGTAATGTATACTCATGCTAATCCATACCATAGTGCAACAACCATTTAATACACTATGCATAATACCATCAATGAATATGAATTCAATTAAGGTAACAATATAACCACATAATCCACACCGGGATGCAATATAATCAACATGCCAGATAATCCACCATTGGAATACAATACGAGCAACATGCCAGATAATCCACAACTGGGATACAATACAACCATATACCAAATAATCCACAATTGGGATACAATATATTGATGTAACACATATATATTCCTAACCAACACAATAGTGTGATTATAGTCTCTACACTGTTCAACTAATTACCAAGGTATGGGAGCAAGTAAGGCCAACCTAAATCATAAACCATCCCACAATTCCATTTTGACCAAATAAGACATCATGGCCTAGCTAAGGCATTCTACCTTAACTTAGGTTAAAAAGGGTTAATTCCTATCCGAAGTAGATTAGGTTTCACTACTTTGAAAGGGTTAGGAATCATACTTAGTGGTTGTGGTTAAAATTCAGCAAGAAAGGAAACTGGTGAAATTCTGGTGACATGGGCGACCGCCCAAGTCACTATGGGCGACCGCCCAAGAGGATCTAAAAAGGTTTATACTTTCTGGGGGGTTGGGCGGCTGCTCAAGGGCCTATGGGCGACCGCCCAAGAGAGATTCCAGCACTTCGAAATTTCTAACTCCTTTTCACATATTTTCTTTTCCCCTTTTATAATCTTTCTTAAAAATACCCAAAAGGATTTTCTAACTTTACAAACCTCATTTTAAATCATTAATTCCCAAATAACATAACCCTAAATCATTTTCATTTACCCCTTGATTCTCCACCCATTTCACTACCACAATTCAAGTTTAACCTCCTTAATCTAACTTAATCCATTTTCTTGCACTATTGATCATCTTTCTTAAACAACCACATCATTCTATAACATAAACCCATTTCTTAACTACAAGAAGGTTCCCAAAGCATCTAATAACCATTTTAATAATAATAACAACACCAAATAATTCATGAACATTAATTAGAAGAGAAAATCATAATAACCCCATTCAAGTCATTAACATATTACTCCCATTATACCCTCATTCCTTCAACTTAAACTCCCATATCATAACTAAAATCAATTAAATCTTGAATAATCATTTTATTCAAATAACCATATTAAAAATACAATATACTTTTTTCTTTTCATAAAACATTCATTAACACATAAAATGTGCAATATTTAGAAAGAAGTCATAATAAGTTACTTAGTAATATGAGATGAAACTAAGATTTGTCTAGCTTGATGTATTTCCCTTGCCTCTACGAACATGAAAGTACACCCGGATCTTAAAATGGAGGAGGATTGAGCTTACAAGTAGCTTGGAAGAGATGGCCTTTTGAAATGAGTTTTCATGGATATTTTTGGAAGGAGGAAGATGAAGAATAAGAGATGGGGAGGTTAATAATGAAGGGTGAGGGAAAAAGTAAGAAGAAGTATGGAAAAGAGTTGAAAATAATGAAAAAGGAGGAGGAAATCAAGGGGAGGGCATGGCCCCCCATTCCCAATAACTAAGGCTTTCAACAATTTCCACATCAAAAGCCTAACTACCCATATTTTATTTATTTTACCCATTTCTATTATTATACTTCTCCCAAAATGCTTTATTTAATTTCCCAATTATCTCATCCTAATATAAGAAATCAATATATAAAATGAACACATAATATTAATAATAATATTAAAAGCAAATAATATGATGCTAAAATAGTGCCTAGGGTTAGAATTCGTTACACTCACTCCCCTTAAAGAAAATTCGTCCCGAATTTTTAAAAGACTTACCTTAAGGATTAATAACAAAGATTACTCTCCCAAGCATTTTGAATTACAACCTTCAAACAGTTTCCTCAATGTCATGATTCTTCTATACATTCTCACTACCTAAGTATTCTAGAATTAACTCCCAGAATTTCGATTATAATAACTCTCAATGATTTCCCCACATAAGTCAATTCCACCAAATCATTCTTAACTGAAGAACTCCATACGTACGAAGGATCATACAAATGATTTTTCCATACCAAGCTTCACACAGTACCACTTAAATGCTAAACTAAAACTGCTATTATCCACAATCACTAAGGTTAATTAAAATTCCCGAGTTTGAGAGGAGATCCATCACACACATAACCTATTCCTCAAGAATCTGAATAGTATTCTAATCTTTCCCTTTCGACTAACTAAATCTTCCCACTCTTAGTATCTGTGACAATCCCAAAAGGAAGCTTCAAAAGATAAGGTTCCCCTTAACTAACGAAGAACAATTGTAACCACTCTCGGTAGGGTGTATGAAAATTCCACTTTATCTAAGTCAACTTCCTCGAAGCATACGCTATTACTTTCCCAATTCTCATAATATCACAACCTAATTCTCCTTATTACGCACTTAGAATTTCACAAAGTCCTCATATTCATTAGGTAAGGTAAGGATTGGATCTATAGCCAATCTATTCTCCAATTCTATCAATATGATTTATCCTGATTACATCCTACACCATTTATACATCCATTAGAGTTAACTAAAGCAACGATTGTTCAATTCTCAAGAACTCCTTAAAATTCCTTCGATAATACTTGCCAACCCAAAGATCACGGACTCAATCCTTGTAAGATCCATGGTAACCTTCAAACTCAAGACTATATAACCCAAAACATAAAATCCTTGAGAGCCAACTCACATTTGCTAAACTTCTCAAACGATGAATTTCCACTAAAGGTAAATAACACAACTCACAAATTATCTTCATGATCATCTCGTAACTTTAAATAAACAAAGAGGTCATCAATCATAATTGCCATAAAGCCAACAAAATAAGGATTAAAATTCTGATTATCATACTTAGAATCAACACATGATATATCTTGATGGAAACACAATTACCATCTACTCACAACTAACACGTAAAATTTCTGAAAAGACTTCTTATGCAAGTCTAACACATACCAATATCCTTCACACTTTTAACCAAAACTTTCTATCTTTAATGCTTATATAACAAGAGTATCCCATAAAGGTTCATCTGAATCAATTACCAATGTAAACAATTTAGGCACAGAAAAGAAGACTCACTTCTTGTGATAGTCTATCAATGCACAACAACTACTTAACCCTCCAGGTTAAGTATATCTAAAAATTATAAATTGATAATAATACCAAATCAAGCGGCAATACCTTTCGGCCATAACCACATCACCATCGTGGTAAACCAAAGGAGATTCGAGGTATTCTCTCATAAGAGCGTAATCCTCTAACAATAAAATAATTTCTCAAGTAATGTATGCCACATAGAAGCAACATGCTATGCCACACATAATGATATGAAACAAGATCTATAAAATATGACTCCTACTTCGAGACAGGAATTTACCTCTAGTGACTCCCGAGGAATTTATCTCTCTGGACCCGAAACACACACTCTATCACGAGACCTTCTCTTTCGGTTCCCCTTCGTTATCTCTTTTGGTACCACCTCTTTGTCGTCCACCCGGCTGACCGCTGCTTAAAACTCGTCCCCGCTGCCACCTTGGGCAATTCCTCCTAAAGTGTCCCGTTGCTCCACAATTCAAGCATTTCCCTTGCTTACTCCAACACTTGTCCTCGAATGACCCATCTTCTTGCAATATTTACAAATCATCCCATCTTGTTTGGATATTGGCCTAGGCAGAAGAAGCTACCACAAGTTCTCCTCTCGCACTTCACGGGGTTAAAGTCCTTGGGCTGTCCTATAATGATTTTGGATCCTTGTCCTAGATACTTTGGCTTATTTCCAATCCCACCTTTCGATTTTCCACTATTTTCCTCAATGCTATTCTCGATCTTATAAGCTCTCTCTATGACTCGCCCTGATAATTGGTGAAGCTATCAATCACTAATTTCTTCCTAAACTCAATCTTCAAACCTTTTATAAACCTATGAACTCTTCTCGCTTCATGCGGTACCAAATGAGGGCAACACTTAGCTAATTCCTCAAACCTGACTGAATACTGATTCACCGTCATGTCCCCTTGTTCTAGTCCTAAGAATTCGATTTCCTTCTTGTCCCTTGTAACCATTGAAATGAAATAATCCTCGAACTCTTTGGTGAAATTATCCCAGTCCGGGGGCGTGTGATCCCGCTCCCAATTTCCTTTCAAAATCTGCCACCACCGATCACCGACCTTCAAGCTTGAAAACGGCATACCTAACTTTCTCTTCGTTGGGACTTTCTATAACCTCGAAAATCCTATTCATTTCGGCTAACCATTTTTCTGCCTTTAACGGATCCGGATCTCCGTTAAAGCTCGGTGGGTTCATCTTCACAAATCTTTCCAATCCATCACTTTTACATTCCTCAAAGTTGATTCGGAACCGATCCTCTAGTTTCCATATTATGTACAAACATCCTGAATAACTTCATCATCTCTTCATTCTGAATTCCACCTATACCCATATCTCCTTCAATTTCTAGAACTTTTCGCTGATCATCATTACTTCCGGCCATTAGAACCAACTCCTGCATTAAACACTCGGCGTTAATTACCACACATTCCCCCTTAGTTTATACATCTACCCTTGACCTCTAAACTAAGCTCTGATACCAACTGTGAGCACCCCAACCCGGGACCTAACGCGTGTCCCGAGCTTGAGAAGCTCAAACTAAGAAAACCCATCTTATATTTTTAAAACTTTTATTTGCCTTTACAAGAAAACAAATTCTAAATTTTCCATAAACAAAATCAAATAATAATATCTCCACTTGGAGGAATATAAACAAATACTTTAATAACCATACTTGATTAATTACATTGAAAATCCTAATTAACATTGTTTGACAAAAGAGTTTTCCTTACAACTTATAAAAGAGTAATACTTAAATATGACTCCCGACAACCCACTCATATACCTATCCTGTTAAATCCCAAAAGCAAGAGTCCAACTCTTTTCCCGGCCTCACTGGTTCAGGTCACCTGTCTCAGCACAATCTAAAGCAGTAAAAGGGAAGGGGTGAGAATAAATCTCAATAAGCTATTATGAATGCAGCAAGATGCCAAACAATATGCAACACGTAGCATGGTAACACATAACACCTTATGAAAGCGGTAAACACATTACGTTACCTCATTTTACCTTTTCCGTCTGAACAATAAGTCGTACAACGTGGGAGTAAAACTCCGCTCTTTGGTGAATTGCCCCCATGCACATTCACCGCTTATAGGTCTCATACCCCAGAGATCCATATAAGAAAATAGGATACTTATATGACCCTTATTCAGAGTATCATATAATATCATCGCTACTGTAAAGCTTTTGGCTTCATACAGAGCATTCCACCGGTACACCAAATCGCAGCATAACCGTAAAGGCTTTTGGCTCAATACAGTAGCTTGCACAGCCCACTCTGTGGCCACAGAGGGGAACGGTCCCAGGTATGATGAACCTTCAATCACTTATAGAACAAATCCATAATTGATTGTGAAATTGTCAATGGCTTCACTGGAAAGAGATGTTACCGTAGATGTTACCCAACACCTTGGTTAACACACTGACGGACAGCACACACACACCAAAATAAATAGTTTATAAAAACTTTGTGCAGCGGAAATAAATAACACAAGATATAATTTTCTCAAGTTATATAAATATATAACTTGAGTGTGCCTAGATGGCGAAGACTTTATAATCAATATAGCAAAATTACAAAGCCGAAAGTTCCCTATTGCTAATACAATGATAATGCTCTATGGAACTAAATGAGACAAAGAACGAATCCTATCCTTAGCCAACACTCTCTTAAACACTCAGTGTTTAAGCTAGAATCACAAGGGAGAAAGGATATGCAAATCAAAGAACTTTGTCTCTCTTGTGCTATGGTGTGTGTGTTTGATATTTGGCCTACTTCAAATGAAACACACCTAGCCTATTTATAGCCTTCCAATGCCTTGGAGGCTACTCCAAAATAACAGCCTTGGACCTTCAGATCGTGTGAGAGGAGTGGAGAGATTTCTTGGCTTGAATTCCTCTTCATACGCCAACTTCCCTAGAATGTAGCAACCGATTTCTTGAAGCCCAAGTCCATGCTTTATCCCTTGTACTCTCTTGCTTTCTTGGTATTGTACTCTTCAATTAATCAGCAACAACTCCATGACTTGGTCTTCCCACGTTTTTATTCCTTCATCAAATAATATGGACCAAGTAAACATTATTCGTAAATCTTCGTTTACGAATAATTCCTCCAACAACTTCTTCCTTGATTTTAGCATTTAATCCAGCCATATATTTAACCTGAAATATGGACCAAAAAACACATATATCTTGCAAATAATATTAGACATTAGGATATAAAATAATATGGAAAGAATTATTAAATTACAACTCATTACGGTTCGGGTAACACCCAATTGCCAGTGATAGCACCCGCGGTAACACCCACACCGTATTAACAATCTCCCCCATAATTTATAATTTCTTTCCAAACTCTAAAGTGCCGATCCCCGCAAGATATTGTTAGCCATCCAGAGCAACTTCATAGTTATCAACTCCCCATAATCAAGGCATTAACAACTACAATGATTTATCACAAAAATACTAGTTATCAAAACATATTTTCCAAAATAAGTTTTCCAACTAACTAGTAACCTAAAGTACCAAAGATAAATCAAAGTTACTAAGCTACTCCATGTTCAAAACAACCCTAAAAGTTTAAGCACCATAAGCAAATAAAACAAACCACCAAAGTATTTAAAACATGTTCCAAATAAAAACATAAAAGTAAATTGTTTTTCAACCACCAAAAAATATCATCACCATAAGAGCGGCAACATCAACCTTCAGGCGATGTATTGTACTCACTCTTCTCGTTCATCATCAGCTTCATCTTCCTCCTGATCATCCCCTTCTTCATCTCCAGCATCTAAGTCAGCACCATCAGTAACATCTGCAGCAGCACCACTGGCATCTCCAACACCACTGAAATTGTCTATGGCTAAGAACTTATGAGACGAAACTCACAAGGTGAGATGAAACTCACGGGTGTTGTCCTTAGTGTTAATGACACTAACGACGACACTTTCACCAATTCTAGAAAAGCACAAATCAATAGAAATAAATATAATTTGCAGCGGAAATATTAAAGCAATACACAAGAATATAATTTTTATCAAGTTATATAAATATATAACTTGATGGGTGCCTAAAAGGCAAGACCTTTCTATTAATAATATGAATTCAATACAAGGTCGAGGTTGTTCCTTAATGATAAACGAACCCTGATATAAGGAACAACATACACGAATTCTCTCAGTAAATAAACACTCAAAAACCTCACAAAAATATAAAAATCTATATGAAATATTCGAGTGTTGGACAAAGTGTTGCCGACACCGAATGGCAACACTTGAGAGCGGAATTCTACTTTTCTTGTGCGGATTTGCGTTTCGAATTGGATGATCTTCAATGAAGATCCACCGCACTATTTATAGGCCACAAAGTCTTGGAGCCTACTCAAATGATCGCCTAACGGTTTGGAGTTTGTTTCCTCCATTTATGCCACTCGCCTCTTTTGTAGGAGACCTAGTCTTCTCTTGCTTCTCTTGCTTGTACCTCTTAGCTTTGGTTGCCTTGTACTCGACTTGTTCTCCCCGAATAGCTGAATAAAATATCTCTGGCTTGGTCATCAATTAAACAAATAAACACATGTTTATTTGTTAATTTCTTCTCCTCTTCGTGATTAACGCACGGGCCGTTTACGTTGCTGATTTTAAGCTCATTTTAAGGTGACTAACTACTGTTATATAAACATTAATTTACCCATTAATATTTGTGAAAAATACGGTAACTAACTCGGTGTCGCCAATTCCAAATGGCAACACTTTTGGCAACACCAAATGGCAACACCGGTTTGCAACACTTGGGATGACATTCATGACAACACATGATCTAACATTAACAATCTCCCCATAGTTACCGATTTCTTCACAAAATACCAATGTGATGATCTTTTCAAAAACAAGCTTAGTCAAACTTAACTAAAACCACAAAAAAATGCCATGAGATTTTGATAGAGGCAACATCAACCTTCGTGCAATGTTTTGAAATATTTTTCAATCCAAAACATCAACCATTAAGCAAATGAAGTATCAAAATCTTTACAAAAATCTCCCTTAATACGAAATTTAATAATTAAATAAACTAACTATTAAATTCTAAACAACCAACCAACCATTTAACAAAAACCATCCATCATCTTTTGAAGAAAATTCCAAATTTAAACAAAGAAAAAAAAAAAAACGTAAATAAAATTTGTTTAAGCATTACAAACCAAAATAAAACAAATAAAATTGTTTTTGTTTCCAACCACCAAAAACACAAACCATTCGAACCAACAACCATTAAACCGCATTTCCAGCTCCTTCACCTCCCTCACTCGTCCCCACTAGGCCCGACCATTCCCACTCCATCATCATCATCACGCCTTGGTGGCTTATCTCCCTATTTTGGAAGAAATTAAATCCACCATTTTCATCATGTCGGCGCATATCCAACCATCCCTGAATTACCGAGTCAATGTGCTTCACTTGACCATTGAAAAAATTAAGAATCATCGCGGCATCAACCATAACGGGAGCGAGTGTTGCCGAAGTGTTGCCCAGTTTCGGGCGACACTTGGGCGACACCGGTAGCAGTGGGCAAGAACGGGAGGAGCATTTGTAACCAAAACCCAAGGTAAATCCCCGTGCCTATCACCTTCGCAAAGTGCTTGGTAATTCGATAATACACATGTGTCTTTCCGAAAGATTATCACCATTCCAAGGCTTAAGGTTTTGGTACATTAGGACTTGGAAAATAAGGGAAGGAAAAATGAAGGAGGAGGTCTTTTTCTTTTGGCCCATGCAAAGAAGGTGAGCGAATACAAGTCTCCCAAAATTTACTCTTTGTTTCTTTCCTAATTTATACAACAAATTAGCTTGCTCAAAGGTTACGGTGTTTTCATTTGCCGTGGGAAGCCAATTTGTTATACATAACTTGTGTAGCACGCTAAACAAAGAAGTGAGATAGGTAGACTTAAAATGATCGTACCAAATGGTAATTCTCCCTCCAGCTAAAAGGTAGCTAAGGCATTAGGATCATATTCCAAGCTCTCATCTTCGACATTAGGGAGGCCGAAGGCTCTATTGATAATCAAAGGATTAAAATCAAAGATAATGCCCCTAACAAAGATCTTTCCATAATGAGGGGTATTCCTATCATCAATATTATCCCTAAGATGAGCATAAAAGTTCCTAACCACACTTTCAATGTACGATGACACTTTAGTCACCGTAGGCAAAAACATCCTATCCTCCAAAACCGATACACACCTTCCCCTAACTCCTTGAATTGAGTCACATAAATATTCTTTTCATTCAGAATTTTCTTCTCAGAATCTTCAACAAAATTATGAAGACTCGCATCACTATAAAATTCTTCCGAAAGAAATGGACGTTCATAAAATCCAAAAGACTCATAATCTGATTTTTCATCTTGAGAGGGATTAGGAGAGTGTACCTTAGGCCATGAAATAGGAGAATAGGAAGGAGAACTCGACTGTGCTTTGGTCTTGGCAGCAGGTGTTGCTTCAGGTGTTGCCATTGCATCGGCAACACTTGGGGCGACACCACCAGAAATTTTCTGTTTCTTCTTCAACTTGGACTGAGCTTCAGCAAGGGTTTCTTCATCTTCCATCCAGGCTTCTTCATCCTCATCAGAAGATGATGAGGGCTCCTTTGTCTCTTTAAAATATTGAGAAACGAGCTTGAAGAATCCTCCACATTCACCGGATCATCAGCTGTATTAGATGGTATCTTCGACCTGAACAGAGTTTTGATCCTCTCCGATTGTCTACGCACTCCACCCCTAAAAGAGCTCGAGGCATCAACCGCCTTTCGCTTCTTGGTCTTCTTCGAGGGGCGAAGGTGAGCTCCGGATGGTGTAGCTTCAGAAGGTTGATGGGAATTGGAATTTGAGAAGGATCATATACAACAATTTCCAAGGATGGTGAGGTTGTGGGTGTGGCCGAGAATGTCGCTGGTGAGATTTCCATGGGAACTGCGACATTTGAGGCGACACTAGAGGGAGCTAGAGGCGAAATCTCCATGGGTGATGAAATTTGGGGAGAATTTTTAGGGCTTGCCATGAAAGATTGAAGAAGGATGACGAAGATGAAGGGAACAGGGGAAGGGTTTTGTTCAACGCCTAGAGAGAGAGAGAACACGGTGAGAGAGAGAGAGAGAGGTTTTAGGAGTGGGTTTTAATGAGTGAATAGTGGTAGGATTTAATTGATTTGACAATGTCAAATTAATTAAATCTCCACTTATCTCTCAAAAATCCCAACAAACTCAAGCTGATATCCGACATTTTTTTTTTTTTTTTTTAATTTTTATAATTTTTATAATTTTTAATAATAACTAAACATAATTTTAGTAATATCCATAAAATTGTGTTTTTCAAAATTCAAAGAGATGAATTTTAAAAAATAGATATTACAAAATTACACTTAGATTGACAAAAATAAAAATTTTTGCTAAAAACCTTTTAAATTTCACAAACTCTAAATATAAGCAAATAGACTTTTGGAAATTTAAAATTTAATTAACAAAAACAAAAACAAGAAAAAAAAATTAATGTAGCATCTACTAATGTGTTACTAGCAATGTTGCGTGACACACAAGGCAACACTTTTAAATAAAATCCCCTTGATATTTTTCAACATATATAACTTATCATTCCTTAGGCAATTTATAAGCACACTTTACACTTTCTTTATTTACAAGGAAGCATCGTAGTAGCGAGCTCCGTGCCCCGAGTTTTTTATTAAAGTGTAAAGCTACAATTAGTAAGTTTTATACCTTTCAAGTAGGGTACACTGTAGTAGCGAGCTCCATGCCCCTAATACTTAGTATAAAACACTACATTATATTCCCTTTGGGAATTTCCACAAGCTTTGCCTTTTCAATATCAACAATGTGAGTGACTTTGTCACTTTTTAGCACAAAGGGGTATTTTATAAAAAAAATGTTAACCTTAAGAATGTACACATACTAGAACAGAAAGGTCAAGAATGCCCCCATTTGGGATTAAACAACTATATATTTTTTTTTTTTTTTAAATTTTAAAGATAATGTACAACTTCATACAAAGTGTTGCCGATGTTGTTGGTAACACCGACGGCAACACTAACGTATTTATAGAAAACATAGACCAAGAGATTTTTTCAAACTTCAAAATCTCTCATGGTCCAAGGCTTTGGTCAAAATATCAGCAAGTTGATGTTTTGTATCAATATGCTCTATTTGGATCAATTCCTTTTCTACTAAATCTCTTAAAAAATGATGGCGGATATCAATGTGCTTAGTGCGTGAGTGTTGTACAGGGTTTTTGGAAATATTTATAGCACTCAAATTGTCACAATACATGGTCAAGATATTACTATCAAGACCATAGTCATCAAGCATGTGTTTTAACCATATTAGTTGTGAACAACAACTCCCCGCCGCCACATATTCGCATTCAAATAGCCGAGAGAGAAACACAGTTTGCTTGCGGCTGTACCATGACACTAGATTATTACCCAAGAAAACAACCCCACTAGTACTCTTTTCTGTCATCTATATCCCCGCCCAATCGTAGTCACTAAAACCAACTAAGTTGGTATTAGTGTCTTTGGTGAACCGCATTCCCAATTCACTTGTCCCAGACACATACTTGATGATTTTCTTGACAGCATTTAGGTGAGAAATTTTAGGAGCAGATTGATATCTAGCACAAACACCTACGCGGAACATTATATCGGGACGACCGGCAAGCAAGATAAAGAAGACTACCTATCATGGATCTATACGTAGTTGGATCAACATCCTCCCTCCGCCCGATCTTTGGTTACCTTAAGAGATGATCCCATAGGTATTTTAGAGCTCTTGGCACTCTCCAATCCAAATCTTTTCACCGGACTCTTAGCATACTTGCTCACGAGTGATGAAGATTCCATCATTCGATTGTTTCACCTGCAATCCTAGGAAATAATTAAGTTCTCCTATCATGCTCATCTCAAATGTAGATGTCATAGCTTCCACAAAATTTTGTAAACATGTTTTAGATGTGGAACCATAAACTATGTCATCAACATAGATTTGAGCAATGACAATCTCTTTATTTTCCCTAAGAATAAATAATGTTCTATCGGCTTCTCCTCTAACAAATCCATATTCAAGAAGGAAGCTTGTTAGACGCCCATACCATGCACGAGGAGCTTGTTTTAAGCCATATAAGGCCTTATCAAGTACGTATACATGGTCTCGGGTGGAATGGGTCTTCAAACCCTTTGGGTTGCTCAACATAGATCTCTTTATCTAAGTACCCATTCAAGAAAGCCGCTTTGACATCCATTTGGTGCAATGTGATTTTGAGATAACAAGCTATAGCAAGAAGAAGTCTTATTGACTCAATTCTAGCCACAGGTGCAAAGGTCTCGTCAAAGTCGATTCCTTCCACTTGTGTATAGCTTTGAGCCACAAGACGAGCTTTATTACGAACAATATTACCCAATTCATCAGATTTGTTTTTGTAAATCCATTTAGTTCCAATAATGTTAGTATTTAAAGGACGTGGAACTAAACACCAAACCTCGTTACGGGTAAATTGTTCAAGCTCTTCTTGCATAGCTTGAATCCAGAATTTATCATTTAAGGCCTCAATCACATTTTTGGTTCAACAGAGGAAACGAAACAGAGTGTTTTACCCGAGAGTATGTGGAGGACATACACACATACCTAACCATATCTCGTAATCAACCTGGCTCCTTGTTCCTTGTTCTAACCCCTTCATTAACATCACCAATTACTTGAGTAATGGGATGATAATTTCTAATTCGAAATTTGCCGGGGATCTCTCCCGCCTTGATGGTACACCAATCCATCTTCTCCTTCGAGTCACTGCTCTCGTAATTTCCAGCCAACTGTTCTGTTCTCTGTGTTGCCTCGTGTGTTGCCATTTCAGGGCGACACTTGGAGCAACACTTGAATCTGTGGCTGCAATGGCCGAATCGATTCTGTTCCAGCCCTTTGTTCGACTTCTTCTAGTAGAGTCGAGGTATATCATCACTGGTTCTCCTGTGGCACTCAAGTAATCGTTAAATTCAATATTTACCGATTCTTGAATCACTTTTAACCTCAAATTATAGACACGATAAGCATGACTGTTTTGAGAGTAGCCAAGAAAGATGGCTTTGTCACTCTTAGAATCAAGTTTTCCTAAGTATTCCGGTCATTTAAAATGTAGCACAAACACCCAAACACATGAAAAGAGTGAACCGTAGGTTTCTTTCCATTTAAAATCTCATAGGGTGTCATAGGTGTACCGGGTCTTAAGAAAACTCTATTTGTAGTGTGACAAGCAGTGTTTAATGCTTCGGCCCAAAACCTTTAGAAATATTTCTAGCAATTAGCATAACACGAGCCATTTCCATTAAAGTCCTATTTTTCCTTTCAAAGAACACCATTTTGTTGTGGTGTTTTGGGTGCCGAAAACTCATGGTGTATTCCCTTTTTACTACAAAAAGTAGAAAAGGAGATGTTTTCAAATTCTCTACCATGATCTGATCTTATTCGAAAAATAGGAGAACAAAACATGTTTTTGATTTTAGAGACTAAGTGAGTAAATTTATCAAAAGTTTCAGATTTTTGTCTTAAGAAATACACCCATGTAAACCTAGAAAAATCATCAACTATAACATAAACATACTTCTTACCTCCCAAGCTTTCTACCTCAATAGGACCCATCAAGTCCATATGTAGAAGCTGAAAACAATATGTTGTTCCTGAGTGTTGCTCATTGTGTTGTTCAACACTGTGAGCAACACGAGTTTGCTTACCCTTTTGACAGTCACCACACATCATGGTGTTTTTGAGGTCTAGTTTAGGAACACCTTTGACGGCATTATGTTTGATAATCTTCTCAAGATTTCTATAATGAGAATGACCTAACTTTTGATGCCATAACCTAATATCATCAAGTTTTGTCAAATTGCACACTGATTTATTACCAACCAGATAGCAATTATCACTTGATCTTATTCCAGTCATGACACAAAAGTTAGTGTTATCAAACACTTCACAGGTATTTTTATTGAATTTTACCTCCAAATTGTCATCACATAGTTGGCTAATGCTAATTAAATTAGCAAGTAAACCATCTACGTGCAAGACATTTTTCAAAGGAGGAAAACCAACAATATCCAGTGTTCCTTTACCAACTATTTCACTCTTGCCTCCACCACCATAAGTCACTGAGCCTCCTTGAATAGGTTGGTACTGTTAGGAATGATTTTGTACAGTCATATGACGTGAACAACCACTATCAAAGTACCAAGTTCCTGCAATGTTAGTCCTTAAGGCCGTATAAACAACATAGCATTTCGCTTTTCCTTGGGTAACCAACCCTTTTTTGAAAATCTGATTTCGTTCACCAAGTGTTGCCATAAGTGTTGCCCCCGAGAAACCGGCGACACTTGAGGCGACACTTGAAGACTGGACATTTTCTTTTGTAGGAAAATGCAATCTGGTTTTAAATGTCCAGCTTTGTGACAGTATCCACACTCATTGGATTGATCAGAGGAATCACTAGGAGTGCTACCCTTTTCCTTGACACGCTCTTTTACAAAACAATTTTTAGTTTCAACATCAAACAAGGAAGAGGTAATACTTTCAAGTGATTCTTGGAACCCAAGACCAGCTTTCAGAGGCTTACTCAATTTGAGTATTTCATCCAATTTGGATGAACTCGTGTTGAGTTTTTTGAAGGTGGATTCGGCTAGGTTGAGTTTGGCCTTGATTTTATCAAGATCCAAGTCTCTCCTACCGAGTTGAGCTTCTAGCCGATTCAAGGAGTTCTTAAGATCCTGATTTTCCTTTTTCAAGAAAACCACCATCTTATTCTCCTTTTTCCATTCCACGAGGAGAGATTTATAGAGGTTTTTTAATTCACAAATAAGTTCATCTTTATCAAGATCATCCTCTATAATCTCTTCTGAATTTAAATCACTTGAACCATGCAAATTAAGATCATTTAAAGAATCATACCTGCTGAGTGTTGTGCCAAGTGTTGCCAATTCCTGGACGACACTTGGGGCAACACTTTCTGAAGAAGTCAACAATGTTGTGTCAAGTGTTGTCAAATCTGTAACGACACTTGAAGTAACACTCTCGCCGAAGGTAGCTCCTCTACCGTGGCCATCATGACTACTTGCTCCGTCTGTTCTTCTTTCTCCGTTCCTTCCTCCTCTCCATCACTAAGAGATACCCACAAGTTTTTGCCCGCCTTTCTCAAGGTGTTAGCACATTCATTGGCATAGTGACCCCAACCGGAACAAGCATGACATTGAATAGATTCAATGTACTTAGGATCGGACCGGATCTTTTCCGAGGATGTACGCCTTGGTGGGATATCCTTTTGATTTGGAGGAGGACTTCTCCTTGGCACAGAACTAAAGGTTTTGGCCGTTTGGTCCTTAGCCTTTACCTGCACTTTGTTAAATTTTCTAACCATGGAATTATATCTCTTTGCAAGTAAAGCTACACTAGTATTTTCATCTAACTCCTCGAAGACTTCATCTTCATCGTCCACACATGTGTCCGAAGATTCGACTTTTAAGGCAATATTCTTGCCTTTAGAAGCCTCCGTTTGTTCATTGAGATTCAACTCAAAGTTTTTCAAAATACTCATTAAGGAGTTGATGTCCATTGTTGAAAGATTATGGGCCTCTTCAATAGCTGAAACTTTAATATTAAAACGTTCGGGAAGAGTACGAATAGCTTTTGAAACAAGTTGTTTATTTGTAAAAGGCTCCCCTAATACTTGACAAGCATTTGAAATATCAATCAACTTTTCAAAATAAGACGAGATGTCTTCGTTTTCACCCATTCTTAATCTTTCAAATCTACTAGTGAGACCTCTAAGCTTTGTTTCTCGGACCTTTGCCATCTCCTTCACAAAATATTTGTAAAGTATCCCAAGCATCTTTTGCAGAGGGACTATTTTGAATGAGTTTGAACATATGCATGTCAACCCATTCATAGATGGCATTCTGTGCCTTTTCATTGAAACTAGCAAGATTATTCTCTTCAATTGTCCACTCGAGTTCAGGTTTGACTTGAACGTCACCATCGTCATCCGGAGGAAGCATTGGAACGAATAACCATTTAAAATAGATCGCCAAGCCCGAAGATCAATTGATTTGATATGCGAGCGTAGGCGAACCTTCCAATAAGCATAATTAGATCCGTCTAAAACCGGTAATCTCTTTTGATTAGGGTTTGCGGGATCATAAGCCATGACAAAAGGATCTAAACACTTAGTATATCAAGTGCTAGGCTCGATACCAATTGAAATTGTCTATGGCTAAGAACTTATGAGACGAAACTCACAAGGTGAGATGAAACTCACGGGTGTTGTCCTTAGTGTTAATGACACTAACGACGACACTTTCACCAATTCTAGAAAAGCACAAATCAATAGAAATAAATATAATTTGCAGCGGAAATATTAAAGCAATACACAAGAATATAATTTTTATCAAGTTATATAAATATATAACTTGATGGGTGCCTAAAAGGCAAGACCTTTCTATTAATAATATGAATTCAATACAAGGTCGAGGTTGTTCCTTAATGATAAACGAACCCCGATATAAGGAACAACATACACGAATTCTCTCGGTAAATAAACACTCAAAACCTCACAAAAATATAAAAATCTATATGAAATATTCGAGTGTTGGACAAAGTGTTGCCGACACCGAATGGCAACACTTGAGAGCAGAATTCTACTTTTCTTGTGCGGATTTGCGTTTTCGAATTGGATGATCTTCAATGAAGATCCACTGCACTATTTATAGGCCACAAAGTCTTGGAGCCTACTCAAATGATCAGCTAACAGTTTGGAGTTTGTTTCCTCCATTTATGCCACTCGCCTCTTTTGTAGGAGACCTAGTCTTCTCTTGCTTCTCTTGCTTGTACCTCTTAGCTTTGGTTGCCTTGTACTCGACTTGTTCTCCCCTGCAATAGCTGAATAAAATATCTCTGGCTTGGTCATCAATTAAACAAATAAACACATGTTTATTTGTTAATTTCTTCTCCTCTTCGTGATTAACGCCCGGGTCAAGCTTCGTTGCTGATTTTAAGCTCATTTTAAGGTGACTAACTACTGTTATATAAACATTAATTTACCCATTAATATTTGTGAAAAATACAGTAACTAACTCAGTGTCGCCAATTCCAAATGGCAACACTTTTGGCAACACCAGTGGCAACACTGGTTTGCAACACTTGGGATGACATTCATGACAACACATGATCTAACATTAACAACCACCACCACTTGGACCAGCTCCATCAGCACTATCAACTCCCCCAGTTTGGGAAGAAACCTGCTGGATGAATTCATCAGTAATCTCCTTGAGCTTTGTCCAACCTTGCACAATCTCGGAAATGGTAGAAGTTTGTTTGTGGAGAAACGCCAAAACTGTGGTCTTTGGTATTGTTGGTGAAGCATTCCCCAACAAATTGTATACATTAGCAAGAACATGAGCTGCATCTGTACCTGAAAAACTTGGAGATTTCGGAGTAACATTTGGGATAACAGATTGAGTAACACCCTTAGCAGAAACCGCATCACTTGACCCAAATTCAATTATCTTTGACCAAGGAAGATCACCTGTGTATCTCACACTCTTGGTATTCTTCTTAGTCAGCTGGGAATCTATAGCATAGAGATCAAGACTGAGCGTGTACTCATCCGACTCTTCAATGGGTAATTTTTGAGATTTCAAAATTTGGAAGATTAAGGAAGGGTAAGGAAACATTGTAATGTCTTTTCTTCTACCCCACGAAGCCAAATGTTTGAAAATCAATCTACCCAAGTTCACTCTTCGATTCTTTCCTAACTTATACAAGATTTCAGCTTGTTGCAATGTCACATATTGCTCATTAGAAGTAGGAACCCAATTAAATATGCAAAGCTTGTGAAGCACGGCAAAGAGTGAAGTGAGACGGGAAGCAAGAAAATGAACTTTGGTTTTGGGATTAGGATTGGAGGGCCATTCATGCACGACATCATGAGAGATAAACCTAGCAATTTCATCCTTATGAACAATAGGACCATCATCATCCAAATTTGGGAGTCCTAAAGTCTTGTTGATCAAAGAAGGAGTAATAGAAAAAATTTTGTTCCTTAAAAACACCTTTCCAAATTGATCGGACTTTTCATTATCTAGGTTGGCATGAAGGTTGGCATAGAAATTTTTGACTATAGCTTCAACAAATTTCGAAGGATGCAAGTTAGCTTTCAAAAATTTCTATCCTCCAAGAACCGAAATATACCATGCTTTTTGAAATCAACCTCGTCAATGTGCTTTTCTTTGAGAATTTTCGTGTCACTATGCCTTAACCAAAACTCCATATTTTCTTTTCGATAAAACTCCAATGAGAAGTAAGGTTTTGGAAAAGCAGTATTCACGTCATCAAACTCTTTCTCAAGGAAATCGAGGACTCGAGAATAAGCAAACTCACTAATTGAAGACTTTGAAGCTTTAGAAACAGAGGATGTTACCTTGGGTGTTGCGGCTTTACGGGTAACATCTTTGACAAAGATCCACTTGCTTTTGCCTTTAATGTTTCTTTTCTTAACTTCATACAAGGGTTCTTCTTCCTCAATCTCCCAATCTTCAAATGTCTCAACAGAATGGCTCTTTTCAAAGCATCGGCATGGAAGTCTTCATCCGAAACATGAGCCGAGGAGAGACCAAGTGAAGACTCCTCGAAACTTCAACAGATCGGAGGATGTGTTGGATTTAGAGGTCCCTTTGTGCCTCATTGCGGTGAGCCTACTTGAGCTCCTCTTTTGACGGGTTGTGCCGAGGATTTGTGAGCAATGGCTTTTCTTTTTGGCTTTTTGGTTGATGGAACGGGTGGAAGAGGTGGTAAGGTCACAATGGGCAAGGGTTGCGCCATTGTTGTCACCAAAGGAGGATCATCAACCGACATTGTCATTGCCGGAGACACATTGAGAGGGGTGGTCGAAGTGTCCATGAGACTAGGACCACTTGAACCAACGCCCAGATACCTCCAAAGGGCGGATTGCTTTTTGGTAGGGGTTGCCATGGTTAGGGTTTTAGGAAGGGTTTGGAATTTAGGAAGGTTGTTGATTTTGGAAGGTTTGAGAGTGAGGGATTGACGGTGACGAGGAAGGGGTATTTACCGTGTAGAGAGAGAAGGGGATTAGGGCGGTTAGAGAGAGAGGAGAAAAAATAGGAATTAGATTAGGAATTAATTTTTCAAGACTTATCCTACTTCCTCTAATTATCTCCTATTTTAATTAATCTCCCCTTATTTTTTAGCCACTAAAAATAATTACATTAAATATTTACCTAACCTCCCTTATTTCTAGCCACACAAAAATAACTACAATATTTACTCCCCCTATTTTCTAGGCCACAAGAAAAACAAGTACAAAACTCCTCACAAAAATAAAGACATCCGGCCATTATTTTGAAAAAATATATATTTTTTTTTAAATAATTTTTTTTTTAATTTTTTGAATTTTTAAAAAAATAATAAACAAATACAAATATACCAAGTCCATATGGTTTTTGAAAATCAAATCCCTAGATTTTAGGACTTAGATATTTGAGTTGTTTATCAAGAATAAATTGGTTAGTTAAAGACTTTTTCAAACTTTTAAAACTCTTAAACAATAAAAAGACTTTCAAAGTTTAAAAAATTAATTAACTGAACCGAAAATAAAGAAATAAAAAACATAATATAGCACATACAAATATGTTAATGGCAATGATGGTAACATCTAGGATAACACATAAGATAAAAATCCCTTGATAAATATATTCAGTTTCAAACACTTGAGGCATAATAAGCTGAGCATTTTAAACACTTTAGGCATAACAAGCTTGTTAGACCACGAGGCATAGCAATTTATAAAATTCTTTTACACTTCTTTAAACAAGAAAGCATCGTAGTAACGAGCTCCGTGCTTCGAGTTTTATTTCAAGTGTAAAGACCAAGTGATTTATGCCTTTCAAGTAGGGTACACTGTAGTAGCGAACTCCATGTCCACTAATACTTAGCATAAATCGCCTCATACATTCTCATTGGCAAGAGTACATCGTTGCGGCGAACACCGTGCCCCGAGCTCGAGAGAATAGTATGGATAAATGCCTTTGCCTTTTATTTATCAAAAAGATTAGTGACTTTGTCACTTTAAGCATATGAAGGGAGTTTTATCAAGTGTGTTATTCGGGTGCTATCCTACCACAACAAAAAGGTCGGCATGTGCAGCCGTGAGAACTCTCATAGCTCACGTAACTATGGGAACCCTTACGGCAGAGAGAATAAAACCAAACTAGCAAAAAATATGCACTAGTATACATGTGTTACCCCAGTGTTATCGGCACCCATGGTAACACCTTACAACAGAGGACAATTTTTAGAGAATGCAAAGACCAAGAGATCTCTTTAGACTAGAGAATCTATCATGGTCTAAGGGTTTTGTGAAAATATCGGCAAGTTGATACTTTGTATCAGTATGCTCTATATTTATTATCTTTTTATCTACCATATCTCTTAAAAAATGATGACGGATGTCAGTATGTTTAGTACGGGAGTGTTGTACGGATTTTTGGAAATATTAATAGCACTCAAATTATCACAAGATAAGGTCAAAATATTGCTATCAAGACCATAATCATCAAGCATGTGTTTTAACCAAATTAGTTGTGAACAACAACTACCAACTGCTACATATTCCGATTCAAATTTGTGGATAATGAAACACAATTTTGTTTTCTACTATACCATGATACTAAATTATTTCCCAAGTAAAAACATCCCCCACTTGTACTTTTCCTATCATCCATATCCCCCGCCCAATCAGAGTCACTAAAGCCTACTAAATTAGTATTAGTATTTTTACTATACCAAATCCCTAAATCACTAGTTCCGAAACATATTTAATGATCTTTTTCACGAGAATTTAGGTGAGACACTTTAGGATTGGATTGATATCTAGCACATACACACACACTGTACATCAAATCAGGGCGACTAGAAGTAAGGTAAAGGAGACTACCAATCATGGAACGATATAGGGTTGGATCAACATCTTCTCCCACTTGATCTTTTCCAATTTTGAGAGAAGTGCCCATAGGAATTTTTGAGCTCTTCGAACCTTCCAACCCAAACTTCTTCACCAGGTTCCTTGCATATTTGCTTTGGGAGATGAAAATCCCTTCACTTGATTGCTTAACCTGCATGCCTAGAAAGAAGTTAAGTTCCCCCATCATGCTCATTTCAAATGTTGATGTCATAGCCTCTATAAAATCATTTAAACAAGTTTTTGATGTAGAGCCATATACTATGTCATCAACATAGATTTGAACCACGACAAGTTCTTTTCCATGTTTAAGAATGAATAAAGTCCTATCTGCTTCTCCTCTAGTAAAACCATATTCTAGTAAAAAACTAGTTAACCTACCATACCATGCACGTGGAGCTTGCTTCAACCCATAAAGAGCTTTATCAAGTCTATACACATGGTCTGGTTGAAATGGATCTTCAAAGCCTTTTGGTTGTTCAACAAAAACTTCCTCATCTAAGTATCCATTTAAAAAGGCTGCTTTGACGTCCATTTGAAACAATGTGATTTTAAGAAAACAAGCAATGGCCAATAAAAGTCTTATTGACTCAATTCTAGCCACAGTGCAAAGGTCTCGTCATAGTCAATACCTTCCACTTGTGTATAGCCTTGAGCCACAAGACGAGCCTTGTTCCTAACAATGTTTCCATACTCATCGGTCTTATTTTTGAAAATCCATTTTGTCCCAATAACATTAGTGTTTGAGGGACGGGGTACTAAAGACCAAACATTGTTACGAGCAAATTGCTCAAGTTCATCTTGCATTGCTTGAATCCAAAAATTATCTTTTAAAGCTTCAATCACATTTTTAGGTTCTACGGATGAAGTAAAACAAGAGTATGTTACCTTTGAGTATGTGGTGGACATGCACACATACATTACCATGTCACGGTCACTAATGGAATTCATACGTCTTGTTTGTACACCCTCATTCACCTCCCCAATTACTTGGGTTGTAGGATGATTCCTGCGATTCTAGGTGGAGGATCTCTTCTCACATTCTCGTGAACCCCTGTTTCAACTCCTTCTTGATCTTCATTTCTTTGGAATTTGGAATCGAGATGCTATACGAGGTGTTATCTCATCAATGGTAACACCTGCTCGGTTTACGTGTTACTATCGGTGTTAGCACTCGTGGTAACACCTGTGGTAACACCTTCTGGCCGACTTCTTCCAACGGCTCCAAGGGTGTCTCTTGAACATTTTCTCCTGCAATACTTGAGTGATCATCAAAAACAATATTCATGGATTCTTGGATGGTTTTTAGCCTTAGATTAAATACCCTATATGCACGACTATTTGAAGCATAACCAAGAAAAATGGCCTTATCACTCTTAGAGTCCAATTTTGCTAAGTAGTCCCGATCATTGAGAATGTAACACACACAACCAAAGACATGAAAATAATGAACTTTTGGTTTTCTACCATTCAAAATTTCATATGGAGTCATGGTTGTGCCGGGTCTTAGAAAAACTCTATTGGCTGTGTGACAAGCCGTATTTAGTGCCTCTGCCCAAAATCTTTTCGAAATTCTTTTTGAAAATAACATCACACGAGTCATTTCAAGTAAAGTCCTATTCTTCCTTTCAGCTACCCCATTTTGTTGAGGTGTTTTTGGGGCTGAAAATTCATGGTGAATACCTTTTCTTTCACAAAAATTTGAAAAAGAAACATTCTCAAATTCCCTCCCATGATCGGACCTAATTCGAAAAATTGAAGCACAAAACATGTTTTTGATCTTAGAGTGCAAGATTTTGAACTTTTCAAAAGTCTCAGATTTTTCCCTTAAAAAATAAACCCATGTAAATCGTGAAAAATCATCAACAATGACATAAGTATATTTCTTGCCCCCAAAACTTTCTATCTCAAGTGGACCCATTAGATCCATATGCAAGAGTTGAAAACAATGTGTAGTACTAGTGTGCTGCTCATTGTGTTGGGCAGCACCATGGGTAACACGAGTTTGTTTCCCTTTGAGACAATCCTCACAAATAATTTTTTGTTTAAGATCAAGACTAGGAATGCCTTGGACAGCATCTAGATTAACAATCTTTTCTATGTTACGAAAGTGAACATGTCCCAACTTTTGATGCCACAAAGTAGTGTCATCAAGTTTTGCCGAATGGCATACTTGCTTGTCTTCAACAAGATAACAATTATCACTAGATCTTGTACCTGTCATCACACAATTGTTAGTCTTGTCATAAACTTCACAAGTATCTTTATTGAATTTCACCTCTAAGTTGTCATCACAAAGTTGACTAATACTAATTAAATTAGTTACAAGTCCATCAACATGTAAGACATTCTTTAAGGTTGGAAATCCAGACACATTTAGTGTCCCTCTCCCAATGATATTACTCTTGCTCCCACCACCATATGTTACACTACCCCCATGAATTGTTTCATAGTCTTTTAAAAACAATTTTGTTCCTGTCATATGACGTGAACACCCACTATCAAAGTACCAAGAACCTTCAATATTTGTTTTTAAAGCGGTGTACACAACATCACATTTCGCATTAGCTTTTGGTTTCCACACCTTTTTGAATTTTTACCATTACTGGGTGTGTTATCACGTGTCTTTGGGCACCACCTCGGGTAACACCAAGGGACTGGACAATTTTCGAAACAATATGGCATTTATTTTTAAAATGTCCAGGTGTGCGACAATATTGACACATCTTCCCTTTGTCACATGGTTCTTTTGAAGAAGAATCTTTGTCAAAAACCGCTCCTTAACAAAATAATTTTCATTATCATTCATAGACAAAGTAGAAAGAATACTATTCAAAGATTCTTGAAAACCAATACACCTTCCGAGAGGTGTACTCAAGTTCAAGATCTCATCCAATTTGGTAGATCCGGTGTTGAGCTTCTTCAAGGTGGTTTCGGCTAGAGTCAAATTGCCCTTGACTCTTTCAAGCTCGATTTCTCTCTTTGTTGCTTGAACCTCCATATGAGTCACATAGGCACGGAGTCCTTCATTCTTCTTGGTTAAGGACTTAACCAAATTGTTCTCTTTCTTCCATTCCACGAGCAATGCCTCGTAAAGGTCTTTTAATCCGGAAATGAGGTCATCTTTGCTCGCTCATCCTCTTGTGTACTTCCTGTATCGGGGTTAGAAGAGCTAACAAAACAAACGACATTATTATCACATAATTCATCATACCTGTCGGGTGTGATCACGAGATGTTATCTCGGATCGGATAACACCTTGGGTAACACCTTGTCCTTTTCCGTGTTACTTACCGTGACAAACATGGTTGTTTGATCAGTATTCTACCTCCTGAGATGGTCCTTCATCCTCATCATCATGAGAGAAACCCATAGGTTCTTTCCTCTCTTCCTTAGAGTATTTGCACACTCATTGGAATAGTGACCCCAACCCGAGCAAGCATGACATTGAATGGATTCAATGTGCTTTGGATCAGACCTTAACCGATCCGATGATGCTCTTCTTGGGTTCAACTTTGGGTTAGATGGGAAAGTCCTTTTTGGCATCGAATCATAGACCTTGGTTTGCTTCTCCTTTGCTTTCACCTGCATTTTTCATTGTTATACTTTCTAACCATAGAATTGTATTTTCTAGCAAGTAAAGCAACACTAGCATTCTCATCAATTTCTTCAAAAACCTCATCTTCGTTTTCATCCAAAGAACTCGAGGCTTGAGTTTTCAAAACAACATTTTTCCCTTTAGATGCTTCACTTTGATCTAAGAGATTTAACTCAAAGTTTTTCAAAATACTCATTAAAGAATTGATATCCATAGTTGCAAGATTGTGAGCCTCTTCAATAGATGAAACTTTCATATTAAAACGCTCAGGAAGGGTTCTAATTGCTTTTAAGACAAGTTGTTTGTTGGTAAAAGGTTCACCTAACAATTGACACTCATTAGCAATATCAAATAATTTTTCAAAATAAGAAGGAATAGTTTCATTTTCACCCATCCTTAATCTTTCAAATCTGCTAGTAAGACCCCTAAGCTTAGTTTCACGCACACTGCCATCACCTTCACAAAAACGTTGTAAAATATCCCATGCTTCTTTTGCAGTGGAACTGTTTTGAATAAGTTTGAAGATATGCATATCAACCCACTCAAAAATGGCATTAAGTGCCTTTTCATTGAAACTAGCTTGGTTGATCTCTTCCATGTTCCATTCTGATTCAGGTTTGACTTGTACGTCACCATCTTCATCAGCAGGTAACATTGGTAAGGAGTAACCATTTGTTATAGATCGCCATGCTCGAAGATCAATTGATTTGATATGCGAGCGTAGACGGATCTTCAAATAACAATAATTCGAGCCATCTAACACAGGAAGACGCTTATTATTAGGATTAGCCGGATCATAAGCCATGACACCTAGACCAAGCACTTAGTATCGTCAAGTGACCTGCTCTGATACCAATTGAAATTGTCAATGGCTTCACTGGAAAGAGATGTTACCGTAGATGTTACCCAACACCTTGGTTAACACACTGACGGACAGCACACACACACCAAAATAAATAGTTTATAAAAACTTTGTGCAGCGGAAATAAATAACACAAGTGTAAGTACCCAAATCTGGCTCATGCCTTCCGGTTAAATTTCCCGACATTTTCGGTAAGTTTTCCGGTAATTCCCCAGACCTTCCCAGCGTTCCGGAAACATTCCGAAACTGTTTTTAATTAAATAAAGGCTGAAGGGAATCCTTCCTAATTAAGAAACACGTTTTTCTTAATTAGGAGGGAAGGTTCTAGAATAAT
Organism: Adenophora triphylla var. japonica; assembly: GCA_022495995.1. Classification (NCBI taxonomy): domain Eukaryota; kingdom Viridiplantae; phylum Streptophyta; class Magnoliopsida; order Asterales; family Campanulaceae; genus Adenophora; species Adenophora triphylla. The sequence continues at coordinate 150,128 of JAFEMH010005399.1, forward strand.
GCCACCTTGCATGGTTCTAAAATGCTGAGTCACAATGGATAAGCCCGCACAGCTGCATTAGCTCGCTGTCTCTGGCCGCACGGCTTCATTAGCCTTATCCAGACTGCCTATAAATAGAGCCCTCCTCTACCCATTTCCAGACACAATCAATAACAACAAAAACACACACACTCCATAGCAATATAATCAAGACGTGAAGAACACCCTTGAAGGCTCAAGAAGGCGAAGAAGAAACTCAAGAAGCCATCTCCCTCCTCCTTGAAGACCCAAGACGAACCTCTCCTCCTAGCTCCGTCCGAAGAAGCGAAGGAAACGATTGGTAACCTCGCACGCCCTAACCTTGCATTTTAATTGATATACTTGCTCATTGCATTCATATATCTTGCTTGGGACTTGGCATTTATTCATAAAGATCATTTCTTTATCACCCCCTTCCCCTTTGCATGCATTAAAGACCTCATTTGTCATAAAAATGTAGTCTTTTTCATAAAGGTGCATCCTTTGCACCTAAAACCCCTATTTTCCAATAAAAATGTTATCTTTATGCATCATTTGCATATAAAGATCAAATCTTTTTCAATAAAAATGCATCCTTTGCATCAAAACCCCTTTTTCAATGCATCATTTGCATAAAAATCCTATCTTTATGCATCATTTGCAATAAAGATCCTTTCTTTAAATCAAAAGGCATCATTTGCTACAACCAAAATGTCATCTTTTCATTAAAGAGTCATTTTTCATCATGCATTTCCCCTTTCCCCCAACCTTGGAACGGACCGGTGTAAAAGTTCTCATCTTTGCATCGTTCCTTCCATTAAAAGGTTCATGATTTCTTTAGGAAAAGGATAACCTTGAACCCTATATCTCCGATTATCGCTTAAGAATGAGTATGAAGCCTCCATACGAGCTCGACCGTCTTAAAGCGTAGGATTGATGGGCTAAGGACATTCCTTCCTAAAGAACCTCATCTTTGACCAAAAGAGAGTCATTCTCTCGATCACGCAAGTCCCGAGGGTCCCGAGGTTTAAAATGCGATGATCATAAGTCATAAGATGAGGACGGGATCATAATCCCAAATACATAAATTCCAAGGAATCCCGAGCGACAACCAACAAATGGTTTGTACGTCCGGAAGACAACTTGGGACATTCCCCCCTTACTCTCAAACACATGCACACAAAGAAAGCACGCAAGCAATCACGATTAATGAAATCTTGGGAGACTTGCTCCGGCAAGGCACTTTGGGTGAACGCCAAACGTTCTTCCCAAGGGGTAACTTAACCTCCGAACCCATAAAACCTTTTTTTCAAAGTTTTGAGGTAATCAAAATGGCGTGGCGACTCCGTTTTTCAAATAACTCGGATGTCTTCAAACTCGCGTGAATTCCAACAAACAAAAATTTGGGACACACACATTCACAGTTTGGCGACTCAGGGAAAACCCAAAGGAGAAAAGCTTTATTTTCAAAACAAAAATCGATACTTGGTATATAGGTGGACCCCACTTAACCTTCCTGTATCGCTCCCTAACCCGGGGCTTGGGATAACCAGTGGTTTAACAATCCCACGTACCAGTATCCCTTTTCGAAAAATTTTGAAAAAAAATAAGAAAGCTTTTCCCTTTGAGCGGGTTAGACTCCCGTCGCCGATTTCATTAATCGTGCTTGCTTTCTTTACCTTGCATTGCATCATTTGCATCTTGGATCTTCGTTCTTACTTTGAGCATGAAATATATCGCAAAGGAGAGGAACTGGAAAATTGATCCATGCGGTCGTGCGGCTAATCCTCATGGGATTCGACCATACGACCTCGGTGGCAATTCCACCGGGAAAAATCGGGGTTAATCGGCAAGTCCTAGCGGCTTGGGGCTACTCGGCTCCACGGCGGCGGGGCTCCCAGAAAATTTACGTGCTTACGTGTTGCATTTTCCCCCGTCCCGAAAATCATTCCTTTAAAACACATTTATGAAAATCTCTGTTTTAACTCAAAAAGGAACATTTTTAGGAGACCGCACCTGATATATCCTGTACACTTTTGCACGCACGTCCTTCAAACCCGAGGGTGGTTCCAGCTGCAGTCACGGACAGCCTTACGATGCTCCCGGGCGCGCACGGAATCATCCCAACCTCCCATGTGGCAGCCGGTGTCGACCAATGCACGATCCGTGTCACACGTTTCAAAAAACCGTGACTTTTGGTTGGTTTTTGGTCTAGTCCGTGTCATATAGCCCGGTTGCATACCCACGTAAAGGTCAAGCCTTAGCTCATAACGGAAGCCAAGATTTTCGCTCAAGCGAAATTCGCGAAATTCCGACAAGGAAAAATCGGTGGGATCTTGACTCCAGACATTGACTATTGACCTTGACCCACACGGAATGCGTAAGAGTCAAGACCGAGTCTTTGCCAAAATCAAAAGATCTTTCGCTCAAGCGAAGCTCGCCAAAATTCCGACAAGGAAAAAATTGGCAAGATCTTGACCGGCATTGACTTCGATTCGACTCACGCACCGCGTATGCAACGAAGTTCAATGTGACCGTGTCATCCGGCTTTTGCCGCCCGACCCATGCCTATTATATTCTCGGACATTACCGAAAGTCAAAACCGTCATTCGCTCAAGCGAAACTCGCGAAGATCCGTCGAGGCGGAGACGAGACTTTCCCGGTATTGCCTTGACTATAATCCGCATCGCTCGTGCGTTGAAAGGTCCTATGACCCGCTAGACCCGATAGGAGCGTTCTTTACTCTCGGTCGGTGGGATCCGCGTGCCATATAGGACCCTCGCCCGGGGCTGTCCACCCTGGGAGGTCGAAATACGGGTGGAATACGAGGGGCTTATAGACGTAGTGACGGAACCCCGATCCGGGATCTAGAGTAGTTGTGAAAAAGAAGGGCGTAACCCCTTTTCCAACCAAATAGATATTAATAAAAGACAACATTTTAAGTAAACTTGAAGATTCTAATTTGCATATTGCTCGAGCCTTCACCCTAAACACCTACCCCGAGTCTAAACCTTTCCTATCCCTTTCCCGCAGCGAGAAAGAAGTGGGTGAGAACACCGGTCGGCGACTTGTTAGCGCAGAATCCTCGATAGTTCGCCGTAATCCTCGGTTTCGAGAGTCGAATGGCCGATTTGACAGAGAACAAAGGCCTTGGTTTGGGTAACCGGATGACTAGGGAAGAAGAACTAACCTTAGCCACTGGAAAACGGTCGTAAGGCCCATGAGGAACAAAGAAGCCACGCTCATTGAAGCGCTTCGTCGTCATGGAGTTCAAATAGTGGTCGAGCCCAACGGTTCCTTGGTGATGATAGAAGATGAGCCTCGTATGCGGCCCATCTCGGCTCCATCAACCTATAACCAATGCCCTCCTCCATCCTCATACGATCCCTTATCCAGGATTACCCCTCTTCATCCTTTCCAACATCTCAAGCCATCGGGTCCCGACACCCTCACCTCCTCAAATGAGACCCGGCTTTGTTCCCTATCAACGTAAAGCAAACGCCTCGCCTATCCTGCCACGCAGCCTCTCGTATTACCCCATGGGATTCACTCCCTCTCCTCGGTATGGGCCACCCTGCATTCCCTAGGCCTCAAAATCAGCTCAATGATCCTTTCAATTCATGTCCCGCCACGCCAGATCTTCCACCTCAACTTTGCCCACAGACCCCGTGAGGTTCCGTATCCTTTTTCCTACTTCGGAAATTATGAGCCTAATTCCTATGCCTCCGCCGCCTCACGGAACACGGACCTGGTCAAGTTTACACTTATTTCCCCTCCAAAGATCCCCAAGCCTTGGTACCGCCTACCATCGTGCCACTCTACCGTCCTTCCACCCAAATCGGATAAGCCTTCTCAGGAATCAAGCAACCCTAAACCATCCCCCGACTCCGACATGGCTTGGCTAATGGAACAAGTTAGGTCCATGCAAGAGAAGTTTGGGGAAATAGACACCAAGAAGACAAAGATACCGCATCACCGATCCCAAGAAAGTTGTCCCTCTCCCTCCAAAATTCCGAATGCCGTAATTGAAAAGTTCAACTAAGCACCGATTGTCCCCGGACTCACATTGAAAGCTACATTCTTGCCATGAGAGCCAAAGATTGTACACGGCAACAAATGGCCGATCATTTTCGGCATCATTAAAAGGTTCGGCTCTTAGGTGGTTCCCGCATGTGAAACCAGAGGCCCGAGCTACTTGGGACCAGATCAAAGAAGCGTTCCTAGAAAAGTATAAGGCCAATTTGAATTGGGAAACCAGCTGAATGACCTACAGTGGTACCCTACAACGTTCGAATGAGCCAAGCAAGTGAATTCTACAAGAGATGGAATTGGAAGCTCGGTGAAATGATGACCCCACTCAATGAAGAGGAACAGATGGAGATCTTCCAATCTTGCTTGAAACCTCAACTAAGAGTTCAACTTGGCAATTACTACTATCGACCTTCGGGCAATGGTAAATGCCGGCACCAAGTTTGAGAATGCCTTGATATGGCCCCGGCCACGGAACGACGATTCTTATCGCTACAAAGCACCGGTGTCAAATGCCCCTCCATTTGTGAAAGGAAAAGAAGTGATTGGCGCTGTTAATTACATTCGAGAATGAGAAAGCGGGACGGAATGCAGGCCAAAGCTGGCTGCAAAGCCAAAGCTCCTTTCTATACTGCAGAAGATTTCGGAATGCCACTAGAAAAGGTCTTCGACGGTTTGGTAGCCCAAGGACTCATCGAGACCTTTGGAAAGCTGGAAACCCGGGAACCCCGGTATCGAATGGACGAGACCAAACACCTGTCGCTTTCCACAATTATCATGGTCATAACACTAATGATTGCACCTACTGAAGCTCCCTGATCTCTCGCCTAGTCGAAGAAGGCAAGTTAGAACCACCTCGGGGTCCCAATGTGGTCAAGAATCCTCTTCACTGCTAACAATCGAGTCAACATGATCGAGTTCGGGAGGAACGAATGGAAATGGTTTTGGAAATCCAGAGGTCATAGATATCCCGAAATTCAATATTCCTTATGCTTTGAATTACAAGGAAATGGGAAAGATTCGATTAATGCCGCCGCCGTGGAGGGACGGTTTGGACCTATAGTCGGAGCTGATTTCGTTAATGTTGTCAGAGCCTCGGCCGCTTTTCTACGACATCGAACCAGTAACCATGGTCAAGATTACGTAAGAAAGGCTCACTTATGAAGACTGCGAGTTTGAAGTAAAACAAGCCATGTTAATGAAAGTCTCTCCCAGAACCCTTCATTACCCATGCACGAGCATAATGTGTTTGTAATGGCTCTTTACTACTCCCGAGATCATTCCCAACCCCTGTTTGGGAAAAGGTAGAGAGAAGAGTGAACAAGCCGAGAAGACTTTTGGGATGAAGAGAGTCAGTATCTCGGATCTTTGAAAGCACAACCGGTCCTACTTGCCCGGAGGGTACAAATGGATGAAGTTAAGATCGAAAGGAGATTACGCGGATCAGTAGAGTACTTCCTATGAAATTGGTGTCAACAAAGGCAATAATGATCCGCAGAGTGCACAATCAAACGAAAACGCCGACAAGATCTGCTACTCCCAGTGGCAACAAAGCAAGAAGGAGTGAGATCCCTGTCCCAAACCTTGTCAAGTCCCCCTCGAGTCAATAAGTAGCGTAGGGTCAGTCGGTGTTGTCTTTTCGGTTGAGTCGGGAATCTTCGAATTCCGATCCTCGAGTCATCCAAAGGCCTCACGCCCGAGGATTATGAAAATGTAATCGATGACATCTTTCCCCTTATTTTGAATGAAATGACAAATCTTTCTGAGTATCCCCTTATTGCCAACTTAACAAATGAATAAATTAACTCAAACTTAACAACGTTAATAATGAATCATTTGAACAAGATGCAAACACACTAAACGAACAATACATTAAAGAAATCTTTAAGCGGGTTTCGGAAAAAGAGGAAAACCGGGCCCAGTGCCGAGGAGGTTTTGATAAGTGTGAACTTAGGTACTATTAAGGAACCTAAAGAGACACGAGATTGGAAGCTTCTTCCGGGGTTGAAAGGGACAATTGATCGAGTTTGCTCGAGAGAATATGTCGACGTGTTTCATGGTCATACAAAGGATATGCCGGGGCTAGGAACAAGGTTCGATAGTAGAGCACGAGTCCTCTAGCACCGTAGATGCTAAGCCGGTAAAGCGTGCGAGAAAGATCAAGCCGGAATGGTCTCTACAGTCAAAGAAGAAATTGAGAAGCTACTGCGGGTAGGGTTCATCGAGTTATTGAATACCCGACATGGTTTGTCCAACATCGTGACCGTAACCAAGGCCGATGGGAAGGTGCGGCTGCTTTGTGTGGATTTAGAGATCTAAACAAGGCCGGCCCAAAGACGACTACCCTACGCCAAACATGGAGCATCCTGGTGGACTCCACTTTGCCAACTACGAAGTCAAATCCTTCGTTGATGGTTTTGCGAGGCTACAACCGGATCAAGATGGCCGAGGAAGACCAAGAAAAGACGGCCTTCACCACACCGTAGAGGAACTCTTTGTTATACGGTAATGCCATTCGGGCTCAAGAATGCGGGGCTACTTACGAAAGGGCGGCGACCGCGCTTTTTCATGACATGATCCACAAGGAGATTGAGGTCTACGTAGATGACATGATAATCCACTCCAAAGGAGAGGGTGGGCGGCACTTTGTTGACCTACGAAAATTCTTTGAGAGAGTTGAGACAACATTCCATGAGACTAAACCACGCCAAATGCACCTTCGGAGTGACAAAGAGGAAAAGTGCTTGGGTATATAGTCACGGAGCGAGGTATAGAAGTTGACCCCAGAAAGATCAAAGCCATCATGGATATGAGGCCACCTCAAACCAGGACGCCAGTCAAGAGCTTCATGGGTAAATTGCGGTCATCGGCCGTTTCGTCAATCGGTTGACCCACTATGTGCGAGCCCATCTTGAAGCTCATGAAGAAGAATGTGGACACGAGAATGGACCGAAGAATGCCAAGATGCCTTTGACCGAGATCAAGGCATACTTAGTACATCCCCCGGTCTTATGCCCCCACATAGACGAAGCCTCTTACTGCTCTATCTCAACTATCATGAACACGGCGGTTGGGGCTATGCTTGCTCGGGGAAAAGAAAGACTCTCGGGTAGAAAATGCCATTTACTTTGTCAGTAGGAAGCTACGAGGGAGTGAGCTCAATTACTCGGCATGTGAAAAAGACTGTGCGGGGGCCAGTGCAGGTGGTCGGCAAGTTGAAGCATTATATGCAAGCCCACCCTGTGAACTTGGTCTCAAAAATGGACCCCATCAAGTACATCTTTGACAAGCCTTCCCTCTCGATGCGTCTAGCGAAGTGGTCCTTCTTCTTGGCGAGAATACGACATCAACTATGTGACCGAAAAGGCCATCGAGGTCAAGCATTGTCGGATCATCTAGCAAACTTCCCCGATAATGAAGACGAGAGGGCACGAACCCCAATTTCCGAGATGAAGGGATCTTTGCGGTTGAGCACGAAAATAGATGGCAATTGTTCTTTGGCCAGGACCGCTAACAAAAGAGGAAATGGTGTAGGAATGCTATTGGTCGATCCGAAAGATGAACATACCCCATAGCCCTCGAGTTGAACTTTCTGCCTTACGAACAATGTCGCCGAGTATGAAGCTTTGCATTCTTTGGTTTGGAGGCGCGCCTTAGAAAGAAATGTCAAGGAGCTCGAAGTTTACGGAGACTCGGCCACGATCATCAGCCAAGTCTCCAACAAGTGGAAGGCTTTGTAGACCCCCTAATCTACAACGGTATCATGCCCGTATGGAGGAGTTATTTGGACGGTTCGGAGAAGTGACTTTCCACTACTTGCCGAGGAAAAGAACAGATTCGCGAGATGCCTAGCTACTCTAGCCTCATTGGTAGAGATCCACAGGAAAAGCCATAAAGCCCTTCGAGTGGGTAGAAGAGAAGCCCCTGACCTTTTGTGAAGTGGACACAGGACTAGAGCCTATAAAGGAACCTTGGTACAATCAGTTACCAATTCCTCAAAGACGGAGAGTCGGCTTTCGAGAGGCGAAGAAGGTAGGCCAAAGAAGGTGTCGAGCCAAGAGCTTGCGAGCCACGAAAAGGTTGGCTTCTCATTATGTCATTCTAGGAGGCAACCTTTATACAAGAAGCGGTATCAAGGACCACTCCTCTTATGTGTCACTCAAGAAAGAGCCAAAGAGTTGATGACCGAAGTCCACGATGGTCCACTGCGGTCCTCACATGAATGCCGAGCCACGATGCAAGTGATCCTCGAGAATGGGTTACTCTTGGATCTCCATGGAAAGCAGTTGCGTTCGGCACGTCCAGAACTGCGGCAAGTGCCGGCGGTTTGCCCAACCTCAACCATCTCCCACCTCATGGCACATGCTTGCATGGCGACTCCTTGGCCGTTTGCAACTTGGGGCATTGACGTGATAGGGAAAATATCCCGACGGGAAGCAATGGGCACGAGTTCGTGTTGGTAGCCATCGACTACTTCACCAAGTGGGTAGAGGCCAAGTCTACAAGGTCCTCACTTCCGAGAAAAGTGGCCCGAGTTCATCAAAGAAAACATAATGTGCGAGATATGGGGTGCCCAGCGAGATCATTTACGATAATGGGTCACACACTTGAAGGAGGCTGCGATAAGGCTATTTGTCGAAAATTGATTACTCGCCACAAGTCGTCCCCGTACGGACCTCGGACAATGGAGTGTGGAAGGCTGCTAATAAGACACTCGAGCGAGATCATCAGGAAGATGGCCACCCGTGGTCGTGATTGGCCCGAAAAGCTGCACCTAGCACTGCGGGGCTCTGAACGTCTGTCGGAAACGACCGCGGGAGAAACTCCTTTTGCCCTAACTACTGGGATGGAAGCGAGTGTTACCGGTGGAGTTGGAAATCCCGTCATTAAGGGTCCTCTGGAAAACGAGTGTCAATGAAGTGGAATGGTTGCGCGGCCCGGCATGATGAGTTAGCCACCTTGACGAGAGAAGGCTAAAAGCCATGGAACACACCGAGCCTACCGGAGGCGAATGGCGGAGCGTTTGATAAAAGGTCAAGGCCGAGAGACATCAAAGAGGCGACTTAGTCTTTGAAAGTAAAGCCCCCTACCAGAGGCAAACCCCACAGGAAAATGGGAACCCGTCTGGATCGGCCCTTATGTGGTGCGAAGATGCATCGGGAGGAGCAATGAAGCTTGCGAGACTTGGATGGCAATCCCTTTGTCCACCCGGTCAACGGTGATAAACTCAGAAGATACTATGTCTAATAAAAAAAAAAAAAAAAAAAAAAAAAAAAAAAAAAATCTTAGTGCAAAAAGAGTAATGCCCGGCTAAGTGAAAACCCCAAAAGGGCGGTCTAGGCAAAGACGGGGTTGCACATATATAAAAAAAAAAAAAAAAAAAAAAGAAAAAATCTTAGTGCAAAAAGAGTAATGCCCAGCTAAGTGAAAACCCCAAAAGGGCGGTCTAGGCAAAACGCAGTTGCACATAAAAAAATTGGTTCACGAGAATGAACTACGTAGACTGAGCCCCTTAGCCTTTCTTGTAAAAGGGGAACGTGGCTGGCCATATATGGTTCGGTCTAAACAATAAAAAGGACGATTAAGTTTCCATGAAATATGTCACGATCAATAAAAAAAAAAAAGAGACATTTGAATTTCCATGAAATGTGTCTTGATTAATTTTAAGATAATATGCCTTGTTCATTACAAGTTAAAAACTTCTTGATGAGTTCAAGCACGGTCTACCTCTTAACTCTGCTAACTTGCTAAAAGATCTAAAATACAATAAAATGCCTAAATAAACTAATGTGTTTGCAAATGGCAATAAGAGGATCTTGAGAAAAGACTTGTCGGTCGTCATTCGGCGAGTCTTCTTCGATCTTCTTCCCTTTTCCTCGGCCTGCGTCGAGTCTTCTTCCTTTTCTTCTCAATAATGTCGGTATCCCTCATCCAGGCCTGCTGCAGTATCCTCATTTGGAGCCTCTACCAACCCCGTGTCAATGAGCGCTCTCTCTATACGAGCACGAGTCGCACCTCCTCCCTGCGAGACTCGGTCGAAGGAGCGACCTCGGACAACCTCTTGTCACGAGCCTCCGTATCTCGGACCAAGTCACTGATTGGTTATGGCAGCTCGCCTTAGCCTCGGTCTCCCTCGAGTCCTACTCGAGTCACGGTCGGCTCCCAATAAAGCTCGACGTCTATCCTCCAAGAATAACTGAGTCGCTCCCGTCTCCCTCTCGTACCGATCCAGTAGACGGTGGTCGAGATGGTGCTCTTCCTGCTCCTGAAGATAGCCACAGGTGGGAAAGCGGTATATGTCAAGCCCTCGAGAAGAAAGAGAAGGCATTTGGATCTCTCATGTCCCAATGACACCACCTCCGTGGTCGGATGTCCTCCCGATCACTCGAAGGCTCTGTAAAGCCCCAAGCTGCTGGATACTAAGCGGGGTATGTAGAAGGACGACCGGCGAGAATCACGGAACCCTCACAACATAAGACTCTGAGAAATATCCTCTGTACGCAACCTCCGATGTGGTATCCACCAACGGATGTCCGAAGTGGATAGCCTAGCCATCATCGGCTCGGCTACCACATTCCTGCTTTGCCTAGGTGCACCTCTCAGAAATCACCCGAGGGCAGGTCGGCAAAGCCCGAGCGAAGCCAGAGCCTCTCCTGCCGGCCACAAAGTCAACATAGCCAGGACTCCCGGACCTCATGAAGCAGTCTCCCGAGCCATCTGTCGATCCCATGAAATGTCTCTCCCAAAACCGGCGGGACAATATCCTTCCCAGCCACATCTCGACCATGTCCAAGAGGCCACTATGAAGATCCCCGCGGACTCGGCGGTGAACAAAACGAGAGAATACGCGAGAGAATGAAAGCATCCATAGCCACCGTGGTCGCGGCCATATCTGGAGACCCAGGCACACGGGATATCGAAAGGTCAATCTATCAGGGGCTACCATCATCCTCTCGGCCTCTCCCAAAGGAATGCTGCGGAAAAGATGCAAGCTTTACCGATCACCCAGGCGCGTCTCCGTCAGCGGAATAGATATAGCCTCGAGTCTCGGGACCCCCAATCAAGGCTCACGAAGTCTTCGTGCGTTGGGACAATTTCGTTGTAAGAGAAGCGATAAACATGTCTCCGGACGTCCCGAGAACTTTCTTTGCGGCTCTCAACGGGTCCCAATCGGGCGGGAGATCCCTCAAATGCCATAAAGATTTGATCTTGAAGGAAGAATCAAGCAGTCCCTTGTGATTTTGGAAGTTATATCTCGCCCAGATTGAAGGCAGGATAGAAAATGGTCTCGCTTCCCCCTTTGCAATCGACGGGCTTCTCCATCGCAAAGTGTTCAAAGATGGTGCTTTTAGGTCCAAAATATGCTCTGGGAACAATTGGGACAAGTCTAGAGTGAAAATGAAATGAAATGGCCAAGCCTTGCTTTTATTCGAGAAAATAACCGGTTCGAACAGGCGTTAGCCGCACGGCTTCATTTGCCCTCGAGGCCATGCCGCACGGCTACATTAGCCCTCTGCGAGAAAAATTTACTGCAGCAACCAAGATTGCTGCCCAAGGGAGTTTTCACCCCACTTTTTCAACCAAAACACGTACAAAAACATATCCGAAGCCATTCAAGCATTTATATACCATTATAAATCATTTTGGCCCGAGTTATTAATTCCAAGCAAAAAAGTCGCCCCGAGGCTCGGATAATATGCAAATTGAAAAAGCATAAATTAGAAAAGTAAATAAAATGTAAATACAATGTTTTAGCCCCATCGGCGCCCAAATAAAGCAAAAAATAAACAAGTTGTGCATAAAAATTGTTCATTGTTTGTTTTCGTTCCAAATCTATTCTAGAGACCTCCTAGGCCTCCAGATTCTTCTTCCTCCTCATCGCTACTCGGCTCGTAGATGCTAGCCTCCCTCATCAAGTCCTCACAGTCGCTCCACGTCGGACAAATGGACATTATCGTGCCCGTACTCGGCCAGTTTGCTCCGGAATGTCGGCGTTGGGTCCCCAGAGGCATAGCCTTTGGAAGAGTACTCGAGGCCGATGAGGTGAGGCTGTGCCCCAGACGTGCCGTCTCTTGCGCCCGAGCTCCTGTGCATCAGCTGCCGCCTTGAAGCGCGAGCCGGCTTCCTCGAAGAAGGCCGGCACATGTCCTTCCAGCCCTAATGCACTTTGACCGGCCTATCGTAAGTGCGAGGCTGGAACACAAGAAAAAGAAGAGAAAAATCTCGGAAAATCTCGAAAATTGCAAAACGAGAAAATGCGAAAGCTAAAAGGGAATAAGACCTAAGAGTATACTTACGGTGCTATCGGGCGGCAAGGTGTCTTGGGGCTCCCTAGCATCGAGGAGACGGGTATCCTGCATCCTCCTCGGCACTCCATGGATCACATAGGACCCGGATGCGCGGGGAGGGATCGGCGGGTCGATGAAGCTCATCACTCCCCGTATCACACAGTGACCGCCGGCTTCACTAGCCGTGGCGTCCTCAGCGGCTGCTCCACAAACACGGCGTAGGGGTGCCCATGTCAAAATACTCCTCTGCGGCCACGTCTGCACTGGTACCTCTCGATCTCATCCTGGCCGAGTCCACAGGCTGCGGCATCCGTCTTTGGAGGGTCGAAGGAGTAATGGCATCTAGTGGGGGAACATGACCATCTTTGCCTCGAGAAGCGGTCCCCAAGTAAATGACATCACATGTCGGCCCGGTGAGCCGCCTCCTGCCTCGTCGCCTCGATGGCATCTCCCAGCCAAAATCTCAGGATACGCCCCCGAGGGTAGAAGTCCACTCCGTCGTGCCCATCCACGGTGATGACCGGCCTCACCATTTTGTAATCGAAGGTAATCCGGGTCTTCCCCCGTGAATTTATCTCTCGCATCTCCCCTCCGGCGAACCATAGCGAGGAAGATGGTGACATCACTCTTTGGTTCCGAGGAAGAACCCGATCACCTCACAAAACCGGGCTGCATGTTCAAAACATCAAAGGTCATTCTCTCTCTTATAAAAGTCTCAAGACGGGAAAAGAAAAGAAAGAAAGAAAAAAAAGGAGACTACCTCGAGGGCAAATGAGAAGCTTGAGTCCATGGAAACGGCTTTATTCCCAGTGTACATGTCAGAAGTAGAACTCTGCCCGTCCGGCCTCTCCCAGAGACCGTCCCTATCCCATCCACATCCTCCGGAGAGTCGAGGAGGCAAGTCATGGCCTATGTCCCGAGAATTAGCAAAAATGGTGGCCCGATAGCATCGGCCATATGAATGCTCTAGCCAGTGGCTGTGAGGCGATCACATCATTAACGGCAAAGTTACGCATGCAAGTACGGCTGCCACCTCGACATTCAGTGTCTCCATCCCCGGCCCCTTGGGAATCGGCTCAAACCCTACCAAAGCACTGGAACTCCTCGGCTGTAATATGGTCTCTCGAGTCACGGGCCTCCCGGTGAGCTGTAGGCCGGTAATAGGCTGTGAAATCGGCGGGAGTCCCCATCGGCTCTCCCCGGCTCGAGGTGAGAAAGCTATGTGTCTTTGTCCACTTTGAGAACTCAGAAAGGGGCTGGACCAAGCCACTTGCTCTTAGAGGTGATGTGGACACCCTGCCGGAGTGGCCTCTACTGAATGCATCCGGGCAGGTAGCCCTCACCCAGTGCTTGGGATTTACCCCATTCTTCTCAAAATCCGGCATCCTACGCAAGCTTCCAGCTGCAATCTCGGGATGGTCCTCTAGACTTGTTTTCACATGAAGCAAGCCTGACAAGTTTTTGAAAAGAAAAAGGTCATTTTTAAATAAACAAGTAAAAGAATCCATTTTAACTAGGTTAAGCGGAATATAGAATCGATTGCTTCAAGACCATTTCCCATGATTTAGGGAGGCTCTAGGCCGATCCTAGATTTGATATCTATTATACCACTCTAACAATCAATTAGAAAGGGAGGAGAAAGATTACCTCTTGTGAAGAGACTTGAGACGAGTTTCGGCTCAAGTTTAGAGTCGAATCTTGATGCGGACAGAGCTTCGCCTCAGTCCTTGATTCTTTCTTCAGCATTTGTTGATCAACAAGGTTGATAAACAAACTTTTGGAGATTTTAGGGGGTGATTTACGGGAATCTTTCGGGGAGAGGAAACCGATAAATGTCGGAGGTCGACCGGAGTGTTAGGGATTCGAAATACTTGAAAGTCTTCAAGTATTTATAGGATGTTGGAGAGGTGAAGGTGGAAAGGGAAATCACACAGGAAGGTTCCTGTGAGCACCCCAACCGGGACCTAACACGTGTCCCGAGCTAAGGGAGCTCGATCTAAGAAAAACCATCTAAACTTTTAAAACATTTATTTTACCTTTAAAGAAAA